>RWGY01000051.1:17169677-17198041 GCA_007726485.1 Eragrostis curvula | reverse complement strand
AATAACCCGTTCAGTGTGATATTATACTGGTTCGGACCTCACAAAGGGCTCAATTTGATGCTGCCTTATATTTGTTAATTCTGGTTCAGCAGGCTGCTTCTTCTTCTCCATGGAAAGGGGAAGCAGAGGAGGAGGCTTCTTCACCTTCTTCGTGTCGCCCATCCTTCAAACCGGTCCTGTCCAACAATCCTTCAAATGGACAAGAAACAATCAAGTGGAGGATTTGACAACTTACAAACCAGTGAGTCTTATCAACCTTATGGTACTTCGAGTTTACTGGTCCAAAATTGTTTCTGCTCAATATAATGATATAATCACTTAATGTCAGGTGCGCACTTGGACGACAACAAAACAGGAACCACTCTGTAAGTAAAAACATGGCTGTAGACATCATTAAAGTGAATGTAAGTTAAGTTACAGCTGACAAATGATCTTGTGAAAAAAGTTGCAGTCTGAACAAAGTGTGATATTTCCAGTTAAAAATTTATAATATGTGTGTTTTTGTTTGTTACTTAACCTGCTTTAACTTGACGAACTAACTATATATTATTCTCAGGCACCAGAAGGTGATCTTATAGTGAAGGCTCATGCTTCTGAAAATATGTTGCACATCCATACACATTCATTGATAACTAATAAATTACAAGTTTCAGGATCTTTTAATATAGTACAACATTTGTAGCAAAAGTAGAATAACTCAGTAAAACAGAGCGCATCAGCTACTAATTGAAGGCATCATATCCAAATCTGGTTCTTCAAGCTTTTGTCCAGCAATCAGGAATAATTCTTGTCACAGTACTAATAAGCCTGGACTAAAAAGGTCAAACAATCTTCACACTTAACCTACTCCTAAATGATGTGTAGCTTCACCATGAGCTCTTGAAATCCCGGCCACCCCCTGGCGGGCAAGAGAAGGCCCAGTCTCCTTCAAAAAAATGGATGCTCAGATCGATGAAGTGCTTATCCGCGTCCGGAGAGCGGCAGTGGGATAACAGAACCTTCCGTGCACCAAATTCTGATATTGGGCATCTCTCTGTGATGATGACGCTCACTGATTTTTCAATTTACTCAACCTAATCACTACTCTCTTCGGGAACCAGGTCGTTCTTGGTGGCTACCGATGTACACGGAGACGGAGATACATTGCTTGTTTTAGTGTACATAACATTCGCGCAGCTGCTCATGGCGCCTTTCTTCTTGCCACCGCCCTTCACCCGGAGATCAATGTCTTCTAGGATGACATCACGGCAAGGGAAGGTCTTGCTGCAGTGGAGACTGATCACGTCCTTGGTGGTGCCGGTGCCCTTGATATTCTTGAACGTTATATTGCTAATTTCCACCGCCGACTTTTGTTCCGCACATGGCTTGGGTTTGGAGGGGTCCAATTGGTTGCAATAGTATTGGTCGACATAAATGGGATGCTTCACATTGTCCAGCACCATGTTCAAGAACTTTATGTCCTTGGCGTACCCGCTACCTCCCTGCCATGTCTTGATCCGAGCACCGTACATTGTTCCGGACAAGTGCGCCGTGTCGATGGTAATGTTTGACACTTGTGCTTCGGAATTTCTGTTGCCAAGGCTCCCGATGCTAATCCCATGCCCCGCGCCACACTCAACCTTGTACGCGTACAAGTTTTTGACGCCCGTCGCTATAGATATGCAATCATCTCCGGACTTGATCACTGGCTTTATTATCCGTATATCCTCACTATGCCAAAAGTGGATGCCGTCGGCTTCAGGGCTATTGCTGGGCGCCGAGATGGTGATGGAAGTCAAAGTCACGTCACGGCAATACTGTATATCCAAGTGGACTTGCGGACTGTTGACCAGCCTGATGTTCTGCACCTTCAGGTGGTTGCACGAGGTGAAGGTGAGAGCTGCGGGCGCGATCGTGCACGGTAGCTTCGGATTCACACGGCACGAGTTCTTCCAGGATGACTTGCCAGTCCCGTCCAGCGTGCCCTTGTTCCCCGTCACGGTCAGCCCGTCGACGTTAGTAAAGCTGATCCATTTCGGGTTGCCGTTGCCGTGCTTGTTCCAGTCCGACTTGTCTTCGGGCGCCACGAGCGTGCCGTCGATCTGGACCGTCACTTGCGACTTGCACGGGCCTGACAGAGGCGTTTGGTGGACTAGATACTTCTTGCCGGCCGGCACGAGGAGAAGTGCTGGTTGCGTTGAGGAGCACGCCTTGGCCCATGCGTCAAGAAATGCCTTTGTGTCGTCGCTGCGCCCGTTGCCGATAGCTCCGAAGCTTTCGACATTGATCTTGCCGCCGTCGCCGCTCTCCGATGCGGCCTGCTTCGGGGGATTGGTGCTTTCTTCTGTGAGTTTGCGATGCAACGAGGGTCCTAGCTTCTTGAATGGCGATGTGCCGTCGCCGCCGGTGGCCGAGAGGATGTGCTTTGGTTTGTGTCCTGGCGCTGGGCGTGCTTCTGCGGGAGCTCCTCCGAACGCCAGGAGTAGCAGCACGAGAAGCAGGCACGCCCAGCCCACGAGCGAGCGGCGTGAGGCCATGAACGCTGTTCGCTCGTCCTTGCGGTGGTGGAGACGTGATTATGGCTGGTTGGTAGCTAGCCTACCGTTCCTTTTTATACCCAAGTGATCGAGCCCCCGGAGTCCGGCTCGGTGCGTGACTTCTTTTCCGAATCAGACTTCTTTATGCATGGTGGTGTGAATTCTTGTCCGAATCGAACTTGCTATCTGCATGACGTCGAAATCCGTGCCCGATTACTGCCCGGACTCCGTATCCACCTCGTCACATCGACCATGCATCAGTTGGGAACGCGGTTTCAGGTGACGCCGCGGTTCACCGGACACAGCACGGCTCGAGGGAAGAAGTGTAGGCCGGCAAGCGCCGTTGCAACCACGTGCGCGACTGCATGGAGCTGCTGGCAGAGCCAGATTACCTGGCGCGGCGCGCGCCGCCCTGGGAAACCACAGGACAACGGCGGCGGTGCTGTGGGTGATGGATATCGACGACGGCGGCAGGTCCATGCGCTTGGACGTCGTCGTGGAGCACGACCGGAGCTGGCGCCGACCCATAAAGCAATCGCATTGATGTTGTGGCTGTGCGTGTAATGTCATCTGACTGCCTACATTATTTGGCCCCTTTTTGAAAAGGTAGAGCGTGTATTTAATTATGGGATCAAATAACAGCTAGAACTTATAAATAGTACCTGCATTTGTGGTGTTCGATAGGTCAAGGAATTGGGTCTAATACCCGGTCATTATTAAAATACTACTCTATATATCCAAATAAAAAACAGATTAGCTGGACAATGATAATCAAGATCAGTGCACTAAAGCATCTGTAACATGCTAACATCTAAAAGGAACAGGATTGATGCATTAAAACTCCCGCATAGATATTTTCATCATAAGTTTCAGTTAGTCAAATCAAGCATTTTGATGGAAAAAATTGATAAGCAATTAGACGAACAAATTTAAATCTCCAAATACACGTGTAAGAGCCATAGCTCTGAAGAAACAACCGCAATGCTTTATTCAGAAAAGATTCCTAGATGTCAACTTTCAGATTACAGCCTGCCTGTTTTCACGTCAAGGAATACAAAACTCATGACCACAAGCAGCACCACAGAATCCAGGTCTATAGCCTCCCTAAATCATCTCACCTTACACGCAACTCAAAATAGCACAGAATCTTCATACATGGGCATCATAGCAAACACATCAAAAAATGCATGCATTTAGCGTTAGAGAGAAGGATCATCTGGGTTTCGTTTGCGTTGTTCCTCACAGGCACGAACATGTAGCCAATGAATGTAGAGCCTGCATGATCATCTGAGATGATAAGCCCCAAATCATGAAGGAAAACTGGATAGAAAAAGAATAAACTATGATCACGCAGGAAAAATTGTTCATGCAGAAAAGTCCGCATAAGGTCCTACTTATGCATCAAACTCAATTGTTAGAACAACAATGTAACAAGCTGACATTCTTCGAAAGAGAAAAATTCTCGAGAAAGCGCCTCGGGTCGTCTCCTCGAGGTGGCGACACGAGGCGAGACTCGACAAGCCACCAAACCACCCCCAAAATCCGAGCTAAACCGGCCGCCGCCGCCATTGTCGGAGCCGCACAACTGGCTCCGTTCGCAGCCCTCACTCCGTGCTGCCTATTTTCTCCCACACCTCCCCCTCCCCTACTCTAGATCTGCGGCGAACCGAAGCTGCCCTCAACCTGCAACCATGGCTAGGGCCTTGCTTGCCAGATCCGGGCCTTCTTGAGCCGGACCGGGACGTCCCCTGGGTCTTGGGCGCGTTTGTTTGCAGCCCGGCCCCATGCGATGCGACGTGGCGGCGCACAGGCAACGGCGGTGGGCATGGCCACAACAGCCCCTCGACAGCGTGCGCGGCGTGGCGTGGCCCGTTTCGTGGTGGATGCTCTAGGCTGGACTTGGCGGCGCCGATTCTCCCCGGATTCAACCGCCGCCGCCCGCCCGCCCGCCGTCGAAATCAGCGCTCCATGGCCAGATCGACGCCATCAACAGCTATATCCAGCGCCTGGAGGTCAGATCCAGCCCTTCGAAGCCGTTTTCATTGTCAAGCTTTTTCACAGCGGCCTGCTGGTGGCTTTCGTTTGCCGTCGCTACCAAGTGCCTACTGGTGACAGTGATGACGCTTGGCCATGGTGGTCAGGCATCACTTCCACCGGTGCCGCTGTGGTGCGAGTGCGCGGCCATGGCCGGGCATCTCGCCACGCTGTCCAGGAGAGTGATGCCTGCTGGCAACGGCATGTCAGCACCGGGGGGGGGGGGGGGGGGGGGAACAATGGCAACAACACACGACCATGGATGAGGACGGCGGTGGTGCATGTCGCCCGTTTCCGGGTATGGGGCTGACCCGCCTGGTGGCTCGGCCTGCAGCTAGTGGCGACGGAACTTGTCGTTGGCCAGAGGCTGGGACTCAGCGGCCCGTCATGCCTCGCACCCACTCTCGTCTAGCTGGTTGGCCCGGAGCTGGTGGTGTGGCACTCGATGTCGGACGGGGGCTGGCGCTGGCTGCTGGTGCCTCTCCTCCATGCGCTAGGAGTCGGCAGGAGTGGTGCTGCTGCCGGATGTCATCATCGGTTGGCTACGCGCCGCACGGCTTATGCGGCCGGGGCCAGAATTGTCGTCGTGCCTAGTTGCTTGTGTGAGCTGCTAACAACTGAAGCAGTAGCGTGCGATGCCTTTGTCCCGTTCAAGTGTAGCAGTGGCCATGCGATGGCCATGAAGCTGTTGGTTCGTCTTGCTTGTTAGGTAATGTGCCATGGATGACGACTCATGTGCAACGAATGCATTTGTTCAGTGGTACGACGGCGCCTGGGGTGTCGTTGCTTGGAGGCGTCTTGAGGATGTGCCTGAACGTACTTTTTCATGGATCTGTTGGATGAAAACCCAACCCAGTTCTTGGGCCGGCGATGATGGCGTAGTGGCGTCATACCCTTGCTGACGGGATTGTCGTGGGAAATCCTCGCTGTGTTGTGATCCATGGTTAGGCCACTTCAACCCTTATGCTAGGGTGTAGTGTTGTTTTTGTGGTTACACTACAAATTATCCTTGTGCTAGGGTGTAGTGTTTTCTTACTCATGGTTACGCCACAATCTCGCCCCTTGTGCTAGGGCTTGTGCCTAGTTTTGCTAGGTAGTTATCACTGTTTTAGCCAAGTTTCCCCAAATTAATTGGGCGGTGTAGGGCTTTTGCATCATTTTCCTAAAAAAACAAAGCCGTTCAGTTTATGTTAGGTTCAACTGCTGCCTGCGTACAGTTTGCAGGAAGCAGAATGGTCAGCATAAGCCAAACAATGTTTCGTTCAGTTCCTCCTGCCTGGCCGAATTAATGATGATCAATAAGTTGCCCAATTTCTGTCCAACCAAACGCTGCCATTAACATGCTCTACAGTTTTACCGGTTGCATGTACTGCCGCGCCTATAGGGTCGTCTAAACGATAGAGGCACCCCCACTGCCTCGTGGGTGTGGAGTTGGGTGATGGTGGCCGCGATGATCAGCGTGAACCAAACGGTCCAAACCTAAAACCTAACCACTGATTAAAGTAATACGGTGCAGCATCAAGTCTTCTACCTGAGACGCCTTCTGCCGTGATGATAAGATGGGGTGCGCCATCCTTTCAATGTATTTTGTTCCACGACTCACCGAGGACTTCGCGCGACTTCGGATTATGTGGATCAGTCGAGGGGATCGAGCGCGTCGATCGTGGTGCCGTAGCAAAGTGAAATCGTGATATATATACAGTGTTGGAAGAACAATGGGATATCAACAGGCGATTAGAGTCTGCAGGAAAAGAAGATGATCGAGGTTGGAACTCGGAAGGCTGACAGCAAACTTGTGTTTTTTTTGACAGCACAACCCGCTCATTTATTCAAGGTGAATCGGTTCAGCCAAGTCGCGAACCGTTAAAGTTTTTACAAATTCTGGGAGGGGATCATGCCAGACAAGTGCCTGATCCGGGTCCCAAGTCAAAGAAGAGCGAGCTATATTGTGCGCAAACGAATTACTTAAACGATTACAATGTTTAACCTCAACATAAGCAAAATGCATATTTATTTGGAAGAGAGCCTCCCTGTTTAGCCTACCACATTGGGTTTGATCAAACTCCTCCATCGTGAGAGCTTTCACTAGAACTGATGAGTCAGTCTCCAGAATGATTCTAGTCATCCCTACATCGCTTACCGCTTCTAGTGCAGCTATACTGGCATATGCCTCCGAAGCAAGTGCATCATACACCACATTCATGTTTCCAGCTCCAGCCAGCAGCGGGGCTCCATCTCCATTACGCACCACGAAGCCCCATGCGCCATGTCCAGTCTCCTTCACAAATGCACCATCGATATTTACTTTTAGTACTTCAGTTGGTGGTGGTGGCCATTTGGCCCCTGTCTTCCTCTATTTCTCCTTCCCATCTTGTGCTTTCTGCTCGGCCACCAACTTCATAATTTTATGGATTATTTCAACCGTGTTTGCTTTATTCCTAGCATTCCACCAGCACCACAACAGCATGATTGATTTCAGTGGCAGCTCTGCTTCTAGGTTCAGTACTGAACTGACTACTTTTTGTGCATTGTCCATCTCCAGCAGTTTCAGAGAGCAAACTTGTGCTGATCTGACTGAACTAACACTCACATCGCTTCTTCTGTTCTTTAGCCCTTTCCTTGTCGTTGGATGAGACCACTGAACCAAGCACCGAGGATCCGACGGCAGCCTCCCTGATCTGCTCGATCAAAGAATCGCAGCCCACCATCGGATGCTCCATTACTCACCACAAACGGACAAGCTTTCTCCCCGATGGCCCATTGGCAATGAGCTCCACCTACCTACCACCCAAGAGAGGTCGACCTACATAACCCTAGGTGACGCAGAGCCCTACCCTCCCCATCCGCTCTCGGTAGCATCGCCGCCGGAATCCCCTCTAGGGTCCTGCACACGCGAGAGGAGAGAAGGGTTTTGCAGAGGGAGGCGATTAGGGTTTGCGTCTCCACTGGCTGGAACGGCAGCCCCTCCAAGCGATTCTCCGGGCGAATCCCGCTCGAAACTCCTTCCTTGCCGCTCAGCTCGTCGGTGAATGTCGTTGGACGGCAGCCTGACTGCTACTTCGGTGGATCTAGGCATCTCCATGGCTTACTTCTCATTACTAGAAACTTAGGAGTGATCGATATTAGTCATGGACAGATCTCGCCCTAGTTTCAGATTATGATATGACAGATTAGTCCCCATTCGCTAGCACTTGATCCAATTGACAAGTACTATGACAATGTTTTAGGAGAACAGCGTATCATTCCATTAAAAAGAAGAGTTTTTGGTTACTAAGAGACCCCGGTCTCTCTCTCTCTCTCTCACACACACACACACCCACCCACCCACACACACACACACACACACACACACACACACACACACACACACACACACACACACACACTGACACACACACACACACACACACACACACACACACACACAATGACACACACACACACACACACACACACACACACACACACACACACACACACACATTTCTCGTTGTACCTGCACATACATGTGTGAGATATGCACCTTCAGCTTCATTTTTGCATTCTGTAGTATGTTTTTGTTGGTATAAGCTAGTAGCTAGTTAGGGTTCATCAGAACTAGGTTCATTTCTCTGACTTATACAATCACTCTCTCTTCATGTTCTGTAACGTAAGCTGCATGAATCATTTAAAATTGTGCCAAGGTTTAAATGTTTAATGCACGCGGGTTGCTGCATTCAAGCATGCAAGCGCTTGCGTGCCTCGTGCGCTGTTTGTAGATAAATGGACTCTATGTTCCTCGCGCAGTTTGGGTTTGATTAATGGGATGACTTTATGGTGCTTTTCATAATTGACTACTGTCAATTTCTTGATTTGAGCGGTGCACTCTACGGGTCATGTTTGCATGGCTCTGTCACGGAGGCGATCCTGATGGTTCCAAAGCCTAAAACATCAAACCTTGTTCTACAATTAATGGAGGTCATTTTGCACGGCTCTGTGTTATAAGTTCTTGTATGTAGCATACTCATGAGTCATGACTTCCAAAAGGCCTTTGAGCTTTGTTTTCAAGCGTAAGAGGAACTGGATTATGTTGGGATCGGCCCTTGTGTAACATATATACTTGAAAGTCAAATTTAGAAAGTGTTTTCAGCATCTAGTTCTTGTGTACATAGTGTCAATGCACGATGAACGTGATCGGCAGATATTTGGTTCAGTACAACACTTTGCATTGGCGAAGATGAATCAAAACAGACACACAATTTATACAAGTTCGAACCTCTCAAAGGGTAATAACCCTACGTTCAGTGTGATATTATACTGGTTCGGACCTCACAAAGGGCTCAATTTGATGCTGCCTTATATTTGTTAATTCTGGTTCAGCAGGCTGCTTCTTCTTCTCCACGGAAAGGGGAAGCAGAGGAGGAGGCTTCTTCACCTTCTTCGCGTCGCCCATCCTTCAAACCGGTCCTATCCAACAACCCTTCAAATGGACAAGAAACAATCAAGTGGAGGATTTGACAACTTACAAACCAGTGAGTCTTATCAACCTTACGGTACTTCGAGTTTACTGGTCCAAAATTGTTTCTGCTCAATCTAATGATATAATCACTTAATGTCAGGTGCTCACTTGGACGACAACAAAATAGGGACCACTCTGTAAGTAAAAACATGGCTGTAGACATCATTAAAGTGAATGTAAGTTAAGTTACAGTTGACAGATAATCTTGTGAAAAAAGTTGCAGTCTGAACAAAGTGTGATATTTCCAGTTAAAAATTTATAATATGTGTGTTTTTGTATGTTACTTAACCTGCTTTATCTTGAAGAACTAACTATGTATTATTCTCAGGCACCAGAAGGTGATCTTATAGTAAAGACTCATGCTTCTGAAAATCAAATTGTGAAAGCCACTGAAATATCTGGTTGGACAATCCTGTCCTAGACAATGTTTTCTGTTATATTGTATCCCTTAATCCATATTGGTACGCCCAGTTTTTTATATGTACACTCGGAATTGTATTCAAGGTAGCATCAATGATAACATGAATAATCAGATGTATGCATCGCTCCAGTCACTTCAGAAGATGCGAAACGATATGGTATGTTACATACTGACCTTTTCATCTTCGCACCTAGGAAATATAATATCATACTGGTAATGGTGCATGCTGCCGCGGTGCGCGAAGACGACAGAGAGGCAGACTAGGCGTGCGTGGTTGACGCGCCCAAGTACAGCCACCTCGGCGCCCATGTCCCCCGCCACGGCATCGCAGTCGATTACCGTGCTGTAAACTGACGAGGTCCCCACGCGGTTCTCCGCCGCAAACCCTGCGGTCGCGCTTTCGAGTATGGCGTACTCGTCCACAGTCAGTGACTCCACCGCGTCGCGGACCGGATGCCGCCATCGTCACCGTCGCCTCAGGTGCCCACATTCTTCGCTGCCATTCCTTACTCTCCAGCGACGGAGCTTCCTTCCTTGAATGGTCACCACGTCGGCGGCCGCAACAACGCAACAATTAAAACAGAGCAAGCACGACACAAGAACACCGCACCCAATCCGGCGCCGCACATGAACGCCACGTCGGGCATGGGCGGGTTCTTGAGCGGCACCAGCATTGTGGTGAACGGGTACACAGTGAGTCGTCGTAGAGGATGTTGGCGTCGAGCATGTTCGGGTAGTCGGCTCGGAAGCGGGCGGCAGCCTGACTGCTACTTCGGTGGATGTAGGCATCTCCATGGCTTACTTCTCATTACTCGAAACATTGGAGTGATCGATATTAGTCATGGACAGATCTCGCCCCTAGTTTCAGATTACGATATCATAGATTAATCCCCATTCAACTAGCACTTAATCCAATTGACATGTACAGAGATAATGTTTTTCTGGAACACGCAGGAGAACTGCGTATCATCCCATTCAAAAGAAGAGTTTTTGGGGTACTAAGAGACCCCGGTCACACACACACACACACACACACACACACACACACACTTCTCGTTGTACCTGCACATACATGTGTGATAGCACTATATAGGCACAGCTACATTTTTGCATCCTGTAGTATGTTTTTGTTGGTATAACCTAGTACCTAGTTAGGGTTCATCTGAACTGGGTTCATTTCTCTGACTTATACTATCACTCTCTCTTCATGTTCTGTAACGTAAGCTGCACAAATCATTTAAAATTGTCCCGAGGTTTAAATGTTTAACGTACGCGGTCACTGCATTCATGCATGCAAGGTCTTGCGTGCCTCGTACGCCGTTTGTCCATAAATGAACTCTATGTTCCTCGCGCTGTTTTGGCTTGATTAATGGGATGGCTTTATGGTGCTTTTCATAAGTGACTACTGTCAATTTCTGGAGTTGAGCGGTGCACTCTACGTGTCATGTTTGCATGGCTCTGTCATGGAGGCGATCCTGATGGTTCCAAAGCCTAAAACATCTAAACTTGTTCTACAATTAATGGAGGTTATTTTGCACGGCTCTGCATTGTACGTTCTTGTATGTAGCATACTTATAAGTGGTGACTTCCAAAAGGCCATTGCAATTTGTTTTTAAGAGTAAGAGGAACTGCATTATGTTGGGATCGGCCCTTGTGTAACACCTATACTTGAAAGTACAAATTTAGAAAGTGTTTTCAGCATCTAGTTCTTGTGTAAATAGTGTCAATGCACGGTTGAACGTGATCGGCAGATATTTGGTTCAGTAGAACTCTTTGCATTGGCGAAGATCAATCAAAACAGACATACGATTTATACGGGTTTGGACCTCTCAATGGGTAATAACCCTACATTCAGTGTGATATTATACTGGTTCGGACCTCACAAAGGGCTCAATTTGATGCGGCCTTATATTTGTTAATTCTGGTTCAGCAGGTTGCTTCTTCTTCTCCATGGAAAGGGGAAGCACAGGAGGAGGCTTCTTCACCTTCTTCGCGTCGCCCATCCTTAAAACCGGTCCTGTCCAACAACCCTTCAAATGGACAAGAAAAAAACAAGTGGAGGATTTGACAACTTACAAACCAGTGAGTCTTATCAACCTTAAGGTACTTCGAGTTTACTGGTCCAAAATTGTTTCTGCTCAATATAATGATATAATCACTTAATGTCAGGTGCTCACTTGGACGACAACAAAACAGGGACCACTCTGTAAGTAAAAACATGGCTGTAGACATCATTAAAGTGAATGTAAGTTAAGTTACAGCTGACAAATGATCTTGTGAAAAAAGTTGCAGTCTGAACAAATTAGTGTAATATTTCCAGTTAAAAATTTATAATATGTGTGTTTTTGTATGTTACTTAACCTGCTTTAACTTGAAGAACAAACTATACATTTTTCTCAGGCACAAGAAGGTGATCTTATAGTGAAGACTCATGCTTCTGAAAATCAAATTGTGAAAGCCGTGGAAATATCAGGTAGGACAATCCTGTCCTAGACAATGTTTTCTATTATATCGTGTTGCTTAATCCATATTGGTACACCCAGTTTTTGATATGTACTCTCGGAATTGTATTCAAGGTAGCATCAATGATAACATGAATGATCAGATGTATGCATCGCTCCAGTCTCTTCAGAAGATTCGAAACGATATGGTATGTTACATACTGACCTTTTCATCTACGCACCTAGGAAATATAACTAGCCAAAACCCCGCGCGTTGCCGCGGGTATCATCACAACGTTATGAACACACACAGCGGGCATGAATGCAGTGTCATCACGACAACCTTAAGGGTACATCATACATACGAACAATCATAGCTAGTGCGAGAATGGAATACTACTCAATGATGGGAGCATTAGTGTATTTGAGCCAGGCGAGAAAGTATAGTTGCAAAACATGTAAGCACAAAGTTAGACGTCAAATGACACAACTCATTGCATGATCCTCAGCTATTTATCTTGTCCACTATATTATTTATTAATCTAAAAAATATAATCCACAAGGCAACTGAAATTTCAAACTATCTCATATATATATTATTTTTAACGACAGACATATTGAGAATCAATATTATTGACACGGAAGACCAATCTATATATTGCAGGATTATCACCATCCTCAGCTCTCTTTATTTCTCAAATTAATTCATGAATCATGAATGCATAAAACCATCGCCACAATATGGTTCTATTTTCAAAGAAACACCTCATATAACATAACAAAACCGGATGTAGGTCATCAGTAAAATCAATGGGTTTGGCAGGGCAATTGAGAGAGGACATAAGTTCCTATTTTAGTTGTGAAGGGAAGATATAAGAGAAACACATAAATAATGGTGTCTTCTCACTGGGAGGATGTAAATGAGCCTCAAGAACCAAATGGACAGAACGTGATCCACCTCATGTGCTACACATGAAGTTACAGATGTACTGATAAAGTGATAATGTGTCGCTCTACATACTTTCCTTGTACCATTCAACAACACAATTGTGTAAATTTGGCAAAGAATCCAACATTTTGTCTCTTCTTTAATTGAATGCAAAAGTGCAAAAAAAGAGCAATTACAGTTGGTGGTAAGTAATAAAAAAGATCCTAGCAGTCCAAACCTAAGACATTTACAGAATATACTTTGGATATTTGTAGAAACACGGTGATGGTTGTGGAAGGCATAGCAGCATATCTTGATGCCCCAGCAGGGGACGGCATAATTTAATCAGGTGGTATATCGATCGCATCAGCCATATAATGCCCTTTACAACACAGAAAAGTTATATACCAATATCACTACCATTAGGCACAAAAAAAAAAACATGAAATGGTGCAAGGATAATCACACAAGCTCCAGCCAATAGGATCAAACACCATACTAACCTGGAGCTAAGAAAGCTGCCTGCGTTTATCACGTACAATAGGTGCTAGTGCCTCAGCAGGGGCCACGATTGCTCTTAGGTGAAATATCAATTTCAATTGCCAGGAATTCTTTCTGCAAATAGAAGCAAAATAGTCCTTTGAGCCAAAGTGTAACATATAAAGCACACGCAAGAAACACATAATTATGCAATACATGTTCATGTAGACGAGGAATAGATGATCAGTAAGCACACATCAAAACTCCTGAAAGCGAGATCAGAGAAGAGCGAACTCAGCCATATCATGCTTATATACGCACAAGCTATCTCGTTATCCAAAAGTATTATGACTGAAGAAATAAAGGAGAAAACACAGACTGATGTCTCTATTGTCGAGTAACAGATGAGTACACTCTGCACATTAAAGTGGCATGTGGAAATGTGGTACTTAAATTGCAAAGCCATACAAACTTATCGACTATTCAGGGATTAGCACTATTTTTTAATCACACTTGAACAAAGATGGTACGCTTCTAAACTGAGGTAGCTAAGTATGGTATGCTATTGACAATCGAAGATGGGAATAGCTGATGACTGCAGCTGTCATCAAAATAGGGCATTAAGCTTGATTTGAGAAAAAAATGACAAACATGCATGTCTGTGCCAATCAAGTGTCAGAGCAAATGCTAGTATTCAACTGATTCTTGCTAAAAAGATAGTATAACAAAACAAAGCTGGGGTGAACTGTACCTCAAATTGGTTAGGGACGACGACTTGCTAGTGGAGTAGAGCCACAGAGCCCAGCCGTGGATTGAGGGATAGTGCCGGTGATGAGGGTAGTCGGTAACAACAAACATTAGCGAGACCACGCGCGTGGTCAGATCGGCAAGCAATCACCTCAAGTAGCAACCTTCCATTCCAGAGCATAAATATTAGTATGCGAGGGAAGTGCAAACGCATTGGAATTCAGCAGGACCTGGAATCACCTCGCGGGAGGAAAGGACGGCTACATAGTCCTGAAATCATAATCCTTGAATCGGGCATGATGAGCAGGCTCCTAGGAGCAGAGACGGGGCTCCACAGTAGCGCGGTAGGACTCTGAGCAGGAGTTTGTATGAAGCACCGCTGCTAGAGATGGATCGAAGCTGACAGGGGCGCTATCCGCGTCCTCCGCCACTTCAGTTCGTTGGGAATGGCGCAGCCATGGAAGAAACGCGATGGCGGCCGTCGCTGGAAGCGCCGCCGCCGCTGGTAGCGAGCACTCTCGAACTGTACGGGAGCGGATGGCAAGAGGAGATGAAGGCTCGAGAGGGGGCGAGATGGTGGACCGCGAACGGACGGATGGATGGCAAGTGCCGGATCAGACGGCACAGAATGCAGCGGGGACGGACGGACAGAGGGTGAGGCCGCGTCGGATCGGACGGCTCTGAAGGAGAGCGTGGCTACTGTTGTACTGTAGATGAACAGTATGGCAGGAAAACTAAGGATCTTATATGATATGATATCACACTGGTAATGGTGCGTACTGCCGCGGTGCGCGAAGATGACGGACAGGCAGACTAGGCACGCGTGGTTGACGCGCCCAAGTACAGCCACCTCGGCGCCCATGTCCCCCGCCACGGCAGCGCCATCGATTACCGTGCTGTAAACTGACGAGTTCCCCACGCGGTTCTCCGCCGCAAACCCTGCGGTCGCGCTTTCGTGTACGGCGTACTCGTCCACAGTCAGCGACGTCACCGCGTTGCGGACCGGATGCCGCCATCGTCACCGTCGCCTCAGGTGCCCACATTCTTCGCTGCCATACCTTACTCTCCAGCGACGGAGCTTCCTTCCTTGAATGATCACCACATCGGCGGCCGCAACAACGCAACAATTAAAACAGAGCAAGCATGACACAAGAACACCGCACCCAATCCGGCGCCGCACATGAACGCCACGTCGGGCATGGGCGGGTTCTTGAGCGGCACCAGCATTGTGGTGAACGGGTACACAGTGAGTCGTCGTAGAGGATGTTGGCGTCGAGCATGTCCGGGTAGTCGGCTCGGAAGTGGGCGGCAGCCTGACTGGTACTTCGGTGGATCTAGGCATCTCCATGGCTTACTTCTCATTACTAGAAACTTAGGAGTGATCGATATTAGTCATGGACAGATCTCGCCCCTAGTTTCAGATTATGATATCATAGATTAATCCCCATTCGACTAGCACTTAATCCAATTGACAAGTACTGAGATAATGTTTTTCTGGAACACGCAGGAGAACTGCGTATCATCCCATTCAAAAGAAGAGTTTTTGGGATACTAAGAGACCCCGGTCACACACACACACACACACACACACACACACACACACACACACACACAAACACACATTTCTCGTTGTACCTGCACATACATGTGTGATAGCACTATATAGGCACAACTACATTTTTGCATCCTGTAGTATGTTTTTGTTGGTATAACCTAGTATCTAGTTAGGGTTCATCTGAACTGGGTTCATTTCTCTGACTTATACTATCACTCTCTCTTCATGTTCTGTAACGTAAGCTGCACAAATCATTTAAAATTGTCCCGAGGTTTAAATGTTTAACGTACGCGGTCACTGCATTAATGCATGCAAGCACTTGCGTGCCTCGTGCGCTGTTTGTCCATAAATGAACTCTATGTTCCTCGCGCTGTTTGGGCTTGATTAATGGGATGGCTTTATGGTGCTTTTCATAAGTGACTACTGTCAATTTCTGGAGTTGAGTGGTGCACTCTACGTGTCATGTTTGCATGGTTCTGTCATGGAGGCGATCCTGATGGTTCCAAAGCCTAAAACATCTAAACTTGTTCTACAATTGATGGAGGTCATTTTGCACGGCTCTGCATACCCTTCAAATGGACAAGAAAAAAACAAGTGGAGGATTTGACAACTTACAAACCAGTGAGTCTTATCAACCTTACAGTACTTCGAGTTTACTGGTCCAAAATTGTTTCTGCTCAATATAATGATATAATCACTTAATGTCAGGTGCTCACTTTGACGACAACAAAACAGGGACCACTCTGTAAGTAAAAACATGACTGTAGACATCATTAAAGTGAATGTAAGTTAAGTTACAGCTGACAAATGATCTTGTGAAAAAAGTTGCAGTCTGAACAAATTAGTGTGATATTTCCAGTTAAAAATTTATAATATGTGTGTTTTTGTATGTTACTTAACCTGCTTTAATTAACTTGAAGAACAAACTATACATTTTTCTCAGGCACAAGAAGGTGATCTTATAGTGAAGACTCATGCTTCTAAAAATCAAATTGTGAAAGATGTGGAAATATCAGGTAGGACAATCCTGTCCTAGACAATGTTTTCTATTATATCGTATTTCTTAATCCATATTGGTACACCCAGTTTTTGATATGTACACTCGGAATTGTATTCAAGGTAGCATCAATGATAACATGAATGATCAGATGTATGCATGGCTCCAGCCATTTCAGAAGTTGCGAAACGATATGGTATGTTACATACTGACCTTTTCATCTACGCACCTAGAAAATATAATATCACACTGATAATGGTGTGTGCTGCCGCGGTGCGCGAAGACAACGGAGAGGCGGACTACGCGCGCATGGTTGACGCGCCCAAGTACAGCCACCTCTGCGCCCATGTCCGCCTCCACAGCAGTGCCGTCGATTACCGTGTTGTAAACTGATGAGTTCCCCACGTGGTTCTTCTCCGCGAACCGTGCGGTCGCGCTTTCGAGTACGGCGTACTCGTCCACCATCAGCGACGCCACCGCGTCACGGACCGGACGCCGCCATCGTCGCCGTCGCCTTAGGTACGGTGCCCCCATTCTTCGCTGCCATCTTGAATGATCACCACATCGGCGGCCGCAACAACGCAACAATAAAAACAGAGCAAGCACGACACAAGACACAAGAACACCGCACCCAACGCCGGCTCCGCACATGAACGCCACATCGGGCTTGGGCGGGTTCTTGATCGGCACCAGCATCGTGGTGAACGGGTACATAGTGAGTCGTCGTAGAGGCTGTTGGCGTCGAGCATGTCTGGGTAGTTGGCTCGGAAGAGGGCGGCAGCCTCACTGCCACATCGGTGGATCTAGGCATCTCCATGGCTTACTTCTCATTACTAGAAACTTAGGAGTGATCGATATTAGTCATGGACAGATCTCGCCCCTAGTTTCAGTTTACGATGTCATAGATTAATCCCCATTCGACTAGCACTTAATCCAATTGACAAGTACTGAGATAATGTTTTTTTCAAACACGCAGGAGAACTGTGTATCATCCCATTCAAAAGAAGAGTTTTTGGGGTACTAAGAGACCCCGGTCACAGAAACACACACACACACACACACACACACACACACACACACACACACACACACACACACACACACACACACACACACACACACACACACACACATTATATTGTTGTCTAGGGAAAATGTTCTTCGTGTGAGGTTGTGTGTGTCCTCCTCTCTGGTCCCGTGGGGACGGGGGGTTACATTTATAGGTGGGTGTTACCCCCTCTAAAATTTAGGGTTAGAGCATATCTAGGGAATAAAAAATCTTCTTCCTTCAACAGGCTTCGTAACTGACAAGGCGTCCCCCATCGGTAGAGTCCCTATCTCGTGCGTTTGGTACCCTAATATATCTTTGAATTTTATTGCATCGACATAAGCCCCTAAGCTAGCCTACCAGTAACATCACTTATCTTCGGGAAATCATCATCGATCTTTTTCCCCACCTTTTTCATCATCATCATCATCTTTGGGAATCCGAAATCTGCTTCAAATTGCGTCTTCTACAGTGTCATTGGGAGGCAATGTCATATGACGAAAGAAAGCCACATTGAAACCAACCATGCATAGTAGTCTTGAAATATCCTAAGCATTAGAGTTTAGGCGAAGCCCCCGAGTAGAGTGCTCTTCCAAAAGGGTACATTGAAAAAAAAACGGAGGGGGGGGGGGGGGGGGGCTGCTGTCCGCCCTAAATATTTTTAAAAAACATTGTATGTACCCCTAATTTAATGTATGCATTAGTACCTTGTTAAATAAGTGTTTGAAGTCCAAATTTACATCATATTGAAAGTAAAATCCACATACTAAAGCTAGCATCCGTGTGGACCTCTCTCACGTACTGAGGCTCAAGTTTACGTAGACCTAGGTCACATCGGAAAGGAATTTCCCATATACAATTAAAAGTTTGGCCTCTGCGGATCCCAATCGAAACAATTTTGCCTTGTAGACCCTACGCACAAGTGTGGCGCCTGCCCAGGAGCAAAAATGATCGCCCCATTCTTCATTCGTGTTGGTGGCAGGCCATATTTTGAGCCATACGACATCGATTACCATACCCAATGTAAAATTTTCTACTAAGCATTAAACTTTCATATAGATAATTTCTTCCATCTATGACTTTCAAACTTTTTTAGTCATGGTTTGTGGGCACATAGTTTTATTGACTTTGTTTTGTTATTTTTCTTTATGTCGCTTCATATTGAGTGGATCACCTTACTTTAATTTAGTATTAGTACCATCCCCTCATGATTAAAATTCTAGATCCACCCTGATGTGGCATCTGGGAGCCACTTTGTCCTTCATCAGATGTTAATGTCGCGCGTATGCCGAAGTCTGATGTTTCTTGACGTGGACCCACTTTAATCAAGCATATAGGAATGATATCCAGAGCATATGCAATCCAGTCTTCTGTATGCGAGCACCAACATCTCATCATGTGCAGATGTAACTTTTCTTGACTCCTCACGGACATGACTTGCCAAGAAAAGAATCTTCTACGTACATTGAGCACGTCGATATCTTCATTAATCCAGGAGAATGCTGAACTCAGCGTCAAGCATGGTGGTGCGGCAACCAGGAGCCTTGTCCTCAAGTGTGGCGGCTCAGCGGCATCCTTTGGTGAGCGAGCGAGCTGTGATCAGACGTCGCACCAATGTTCGGGAGGTCTCTGATCCCTTCCGAAGACACATGATGACCTGGGTTAGAGCATACAAGTTAGGGTTAGAGGATATCTAGAGAAATAAAAGATTTTCTTCCTTCCATAGGCCTCGTAACTGACACGGAGAGTCCTAATTCGGCGCGTTCGGTACCTGATATCTCTGATTTTTATGGCATCGGCACATAGATAGCTTCATTTTGCTTGAAGCTGGCTTCCGAAATTGCATAAGCATTGGTGTTCATCTCTAATTTTTGTTCATCTTGATGGTTTCTTATGTATCAGTCGGACTAGCAAACTGCCCAATGCATTGCAACGGAGTTGAGAAAAATAACAAGGCGATACTTTTTTCCACAAAAGAAAGCTATTGAAAATAATAGAAATACAGAAAAAGTTTAGGTGCGCAAATGCACCTGTTGCTTGAACAATAATTAAGGGTACCTGTTAGTGCCCACATGATGCTAGGATGCATGCCGAGTTACTGAATAAAAGAATGTGAATTACTTTTTCTTCATATAAAATATGCAAGAATCGTAACTATATAAGTTCCACTGCAATTTATGAATGAACATCAGTTCTGCATGAAAGAACTGTTAAGACAAAAAAATCAGGTCCATTTAGCTGTTAATGTTTAATCTAAAATAGAAGTAACCAACATAAAAGGTACCTATATCACCTGATCATCTTGTATTGGAATCAGGTTTAAGAAACTGAATCGTACCAGCAGATACCCATGACGACATAGCCAAGAACAGGTGGAATGGTAATTATTCATTTGATTCTAAGTACTACATTGGAATCTGTACCAGAAACGACCTAGAAGCAAAGGAATATATAGTCTCCTTCGGAATATAAGTAGGGAAAAATGGCATATTCTATCTTTACAAGGAAGGGGAGAAGTCATAGAAAGGACATCACATGCTCTTTCGCAGGAGGAGCATGCACACCAGGATCTGTTATCACTTTCGACGATCATGATCATGACATATGCTATAAGCGCAATGTTGTTTAGCATATAGAAGACTGGATTGCAAAAGGACGAAAGGATTGCTTAAGTTCAGAGGAAAAGGAGAGATCGGATTAGGCTGGCCTGTTGTTTAGTAGAACTAAAGGAAGGAGCAGATATGCATTGCAAGGGACTAGTCACAGAACGCCAGGAAAGAACATACAACATTGTTGGAGTATAAGTGAATTGCCCACATTTCCCCATTAGTTTAGGCTTTTGAGTTAACTGGTTGGTGCATGCAACTCAATATGGTATCAGGGTCAGAGGTCTCGAGATCGAATCCTGGCAGGCACGATTTATTAAATAAATTGCAGCCCACCCCAAAATTCCACGTTTGCGGCCTGAGAGAGCCTGCACGTGAGGGGGAGTGTTGGAGTATAAGTGAATTGCCCACCTTTCCCTACCAGCTTAGGCTTTTGGGTGAACTGGTTGGTTCATGCAACTCAATAAGCATGATGTGGCTGCAGCATTCACAGCAGGGAAAGAGGCTGGAGTACGATCGTCTGGCAGGCTGTTGACGGTGCAAAAATCATGAATTTGCCGTCAACATATCGGTAAATAAAAAGCCAACCACCAAGATTCTGTGCATAGTAGTTAGGAATTACCATACTTCCACAAGTTTTGGTGAATTTTTGATGTAGGAGTAAATAATGGAGGAAACTGGCCCGGACTCGAAGAAATGTCAGGCCGGCCGGCCCCCCTTGGCGGCCAAAGGCCTCGGCCTTCCTCCAGCAGGCTGTAAACGGGCTTAAACGTCACAAACCAAAGCCTGTTCAGCGGAATTCCACCGACATACCGTCTGGTGGGCTGTTTGGGCCTCAACTTGGCCCTTACTCAAGTTCTGCAGCCCCCACGAAGTAACCGATTTTCGGACTGACTTCAAGAGGCAATCTGGAGCGTCCACGCAAGAGGCGGTGGGGAACCGACACAAGGGACGGCTAGCCGGCCACCCTGGTAGGCCGGCCGGCCTGGCTTGGCGGCCCCGCCACTCCACCTCACGCTATAAGATGCTCCCTGTCCTAAGGACCCTATAAATACCCTGGTGTCCGCAGGAACAACTTGCACCTCACTGATCCAAGAGATCCATTACTCATTTGTAGAAGTAGAGTTATTATTTGGGAGTTAGAGTAGAGTAGAGTAGAGTAGAGTAGAGTGAGAGCACTTCTCGAGGTTCCGGAAGTCTTCTCGAAGTTTCGGTATTGTTCTTGTATCTTAACTCTTGTAGAATTACTCTTTATTTATTTATATAATTATTTTTATAATTATTTAGTTTATTTTTTATTTATTTCTTTTAGTAATTCTTTTCTATTTAAGTTTATTTACTTAGTTAAGCTAGTGCTCATAATAGTCTTGTTGTGGGTTTCGTGATTGTGTCTAAGTAGTATGAGTGAGTGCTTTGCCGAAATGGAGTTCGCGCTTAGTGAAAGCTATGCTACATTCTTAGATAGGGCTATTCTCTCGATCAAGGATAGTTCCTCTAGGATAGTTGTAAGCGCGGTGCTTAGAACTATACCTATGCACGATTGGCATGTGTCTTTACGGAGGATGGTAGCCCCATGTGTGACAGGTGTGTTCAGGCATTTGCAATCCGCCACGTTCAAAGGCAAACCAACCGGGTTCTCAATAGCGGTTAGATCCCAGGGGGAACCTGCAGTATTGGGGTTCAGTACTAACCCTGGCACGATGGCCGTGCTCCGAAACAACATGACTTGAGTGTGCATAACCTTAGCTATAGTATATAACCTTGTAGAATTAATTGCTAGAAGTAAATAGATGTAAGATTAACATATAGGAATCTTTGTCTCTATCTCGTTGTTCTCCCAATGTAACTTCTACTATCTCTTTTATTTCCTTGGATTATATGGTGAGTGCCACCCATATATCATGTACCCCTTTTACCCCCGTCTTAAGTAAGGTATCGTTATTTCGCATAATAGTATCTACTTTGTTACATTTTCAACTTCCTATCGCTCTACTTCCCTGAGGAAAATATAAATACGATAACCCTGGAATACTCCAAGGTGAAATGCTACAATGGTGTTCCGTACGCTTGCGGAATTAATGGAAAATTAATTATGCACATATTCACCACCAACACAAGCTGCGGGGACGCGAGAGCGTGCGCCTGAGCGATGAGTTCATCAAAGCAGAAGGTAATAGCTGGCTGTCCGCGTCCATCGAATACCTGAATTGGACTACATATAAGAACAATGCATGTAAAGGAAAGGATATACGATTCTATTCACAGACGTAAAAACTAAAGTACGGCAGACTCACGCTGACTCAGGCAGGCTGAAAAAGAAGACTACAATTTGACGACCTCGGTCAGCCTTTTTAGCTGATGGACCACTGGCACTGGGCTCCACCTACCTACCACCCAGGAGCAGTAGACCTACATGGCCTAGCGCAGAACCCTACCCTCTCTGCCCCACCCACTCTTGGTAGCATCGCCGACAGAATCCCCTCTAGGGTTCTGCATTCCGCACGACCACAACACACGCGAGAGAGGAGAAAGGATTGGGGAGGGAGGCGATTAGGGTTTGCGTCTCCACTGGCCAGAATGGCGGCGCCTCCTGGCGACTCTCCGCCCCCGAAACTCCTTCCTTGCCGCTCAGCTCGTCGACCCGTCGGTTAACGTCGTTGGGCAGCAGCCTGACTTCTACTTCACCCCAATCTGCAGGTACACGCCGGGAGGCATAGGTGAAGGCGAATCTCCATCCTCGTTTCTGTCTTGGTGTTGTATGATAGAACTTAGGAAATGTATTAGTTTCAGATTGGTTGTTGTATCATAGATCAATCCTCGTTCACTAGCACATGATCCAATCGGCATGTGGTATGATAAATGAAATATTGAATTCGTTGTACCTGCACATATGTGTAATAGCACTACATATGCACCGTCAACTGCATTTTGGCCATTTGTAGGATGTTTTTGTTGGAATGAGCTAGTAGCTATAGTTAGGGTTCATCTGTCTCTCTGTCTTATACTATTACTCTCTCTTCATGTTTTGTGGGACTTCCTGTAACCTATGCTGCACACATAATATAACATTATCCTGAGGTTGAGATCTTTAATGTACGCTGTCGCTGCATTGTTTGTGCTGTTTGTCCATAAATGAACTCTATGTTCATCATGCGTGGTTTGTGCTTGATTATTGTGATGGCTTTACGGTACTTTCTGTAAATGGCTATTGCCGATTTCTGGAGTTCATCGTTGCACTCTACGTGTCATGTTTTCTGTTGAAACAGTCAATTTCTAACTGACTAATGATTCGGTTTTTAATGATGCTTGATAGGGTCTTCGCGACAAGTTTACCAGTGCTTGTGCAATGGAAGAGGCACATGCACAAGTTCCTATTGAGATGAGTGTGGAAAGCCTGGAGAAGTTCTGCAGGGAAGCATCCAGATACTTTTTTGATGAATTTGGTCTGATTAGCCATCAGTTAAATTCTTATAATGATTTCATCTCGCATGGGCTCCAGGAGCTTTTTGATTCTTTGGGTGAAGTGATTGTAGAACCGGAGAACGATCCTTCGAAGAAAGGTTCAGGTGGCTGGAAGCATGCCGTCATTAAGTTTGGGCGAGTGAATCTTGAAAAGCCTGCATTTTGGTCTCGCAAAAATGAAGCTGATGTTTATTTTAAACCAAAGCAGGCTCACCTCCAGAATATGACATATGCGTCTACAATGAAAGTGGAAGTGACTATTCAGGTCCTGAAAATTTCAATTCTCATATCACCCACTGATTATTTTACGTAACCTGATTGTTTGAAGTATGCTTGACTGTATCAGGTTTCTTATTTAGAGAAAAGTGATGGGTCTAAAAAAGGAAATGATGATTTTGTTCAAAAAAGGGACGATCTTAATCAAACTCATTGGGTATTTATTGGCTGCCTACCGGTGATGGTGAACTCAAATTTATGCTGCCTCCATAGTCTCAAGGAAAGTGACTGCCTGTTTGTTTCCGGTGGATACTTTTTGCTCAAGGGAATGGAGAAGGTATACCTCTGTAATCTCCATTTCCGTGTCTCATTATTTGTTAATGTTTCATGCTGGATGCTTAAATTTATCGTTTGTCCTTTTTGCAATCTGAGATGACTTCGTAGTATTGTGAGGTTTCTTTTATCTTGTGTGTTTCCGTTAGCTCTTCAAAAGATAAAGGGGTCCAGATATCATTTTATGTTATAACTTTTACGAAGCATGCTGAATCTACAGTTTTTTGTCATATAAACATGGGGTGCCAACAAAACAATTAACTTAGGTGCACGGGCCACGTAGTTGTTATACCCTATGCTGGCCTCTTTTCTTTTAGTCATGTATGGCTTCAGTCAACATTCTGCCTAATGTTAGTTGGACCATAGGATTCACATTTGCTAGATATTTCAAATTTGGTTAATGATTGTTTGTATAGACATTGAGCATTTTGCTGATTACACATTTTGACACGCTTATGTCTGGTAAGGAGAAATAGTAAGCTGCATTGCTTTACTTTTGCTAAGTTAATTGGGATCTTCATTTTAAGGAGCAACTATCAAGTATCATCCCTTCGCAAAAGATCAAAAAACTCCTATTCTACAACATAAACATTCTGTCATATATAGCATGTTTCTTCAGTGTCATTAAATCTCTTTCTTTGTCAAACCTGCAGATATTTATTTCTCAAGAGCAAAGATATCTGAGCAGGGTTTGGATTGCTGACCGACCTTGTTGGACCGTTTCGTTTTTGTCTGAAATCAAACGGCAACACATATGGAATGCACAAAGAGCGAATACATCAGTGGAAGCAAAATCATTTCCATTCCCTTTTTGTATGCAACTATGCCAATTTGGTTATTGTTTTTTTTTTTGCACTAGGCATTTCATCAGATAAGGAAGCCATTGATGTGATAGATATGCAAGACTTTGATGCTTCTGTTATCGATATAATAGTTACGACTATTAAGTGTGCGCAGGCTTTCGTAAACCAAATAAAGCACGCCAGTATGTTGATGGATTGATTAAAAGTTCAAGATTTCCTCCAGCAGAATCCTTTGATGATTATGTTGCCAGATACCTCTTTCCTGATATTAGTGGAAATAGAAACAAAGTACTTCTCTTAGGTTATATGGTGAAATGCCTGCTAATGGCTTACACTGGGAAGCGTAAGTGCGATGAGAAGGGTGATTTCCAGAACTAAGAGGTTGGAACTGGCTGGTGAATTGCTTGGAAGGGAACTTCGAACACATATTAGGCATGCAGAGAGACGCAGGGTTAAGGCCATTCCGAGGGATTTGGATAGTGACAATGATTTAAAAGAGCTTGAGCGTTATCTAGATGCATCAATTATTACTAATGGTTTCAAGCGTGCTTTCTCCACTGGTTCCTGGTGCCATCCCTACAAAAGAAATGAACGATGCTCAGGAATTGTTGCAACTCTAAGGAGAACAAATCCTCTTCAAACGATATCAGAGGAAATCCCGCCAGCAAGTTTCTTATGCTGGTAAAGCTGGTGATGAAGATACCCGTAAGTTTTTTTTTCTCGCAAACAAAGTTTTGCATATTCATCATGCGCCTTTGTATCCTAGTGTATAGTTTATAATTACCTGTGATTGAAAACCCTTACAGGAATCCATCCTACTGGGGAAAGATTTGTTTTATGTCCACTCCTGACGGTGAAAATTGTGGACTTGTAAAAAATCTAGCCGCTACTGCAATTGTCAGCTCTAAGGTAGTGCAGCCTTTGGTTGACAGTTTCATTTCTTGTGGAATGAGTAAGCTGGATGGAATTCCTAGTGAGGTGGTTAGAAGAATGGACAAGATTTTTCTGAATGGTATCTGGGTAGGGTCTTGTGATGATCCTGTATTGCGATTAAGGTGCATGAGACGCAGCAATATGGTTGATCGACAGGTTTGCTCTCTCTCCCGTGGCCAGAAGTTTTCTGCTTAAACTTTAATTTTGTGTTAGTCATGCAATTGTAGGTCACACCATCATCTCAGTGCATTAACATGTGAATTTTTGCTGCTATTTTTAGTTTATACCACCTCCATAATACATACAAATATCACACGACATGATGTCTAAAATGTTTTTACATGTTTCATGCTATAATTAGGTTGAAATCAAAAGGGACAAGCGCCAAAAGGAAGTTTGTGTGTTTTCTGATTTAGGGCAAATCCTCGTAACATGGGCTTCGATAAAATGCCCATCACTACGTTGTCCACACCGCTGTTATGCCCACGGACCATTTTTTAGACAATTTTCCCTCACTCTTCGATCTTCTTCCTCACGGTCTCCTCTCATTTGTTCCCCCAGTCTCGTGGCCATCTCTCCATTACCGGCCAAGCTCAAGCACTCACCTCACTCCTCGTTGCAGAAGATTCGTCAACCCATCCTCGCCGAACTTCAGGTGCTATTCGAGCCAGTGCTGCAAAGAAAAGCCTCGCTCACTATCGGCTTTGCTCATCAACGAGTGGTAGGCAAGTGTAATACACAAGCTGCAGCAACAACTTCGTTTCTTTCTCTTCCCCAAAAGAAAAGGAAAAGCAACATCAACTTCGTAATGGCGTTTTACATCCAACGAACAAGACCGTGGTTCAAAGCTCCCGTCCAAGTGCGTCTACACAGCAGTGTTTGTGTTTTTACAACAAAACAGAGTACAGAGCTCGGAGGAAATGAAATCAGACCGTAGCAGCGAGGTGTGGCCTGTCTGGCCGTCGTCGGCGCCGGGTCTGCGGCGCGCAGCGCGTGCGCAAACCACGGGGTTGTGGTGCACATGTGCGTGGTGCGGCGCGGGCTTGGTGGCGGCGTGGGTTGCGGACGAAGCCCAATGTTAAATGGGCATTATAACGAAGCCTAAAGAAGCCGGGGGCAAAATAGCAAATTTCTCCCCGGCTTTGGCTTGGTGATGCAGTTGTCTGGTTGGCTGGCCTTGGCAAAGAAAGACAGAGACAGCGCCGAACACTCCAAGGTAACACCGCAGGAGGTGCATGCTTGGCGGGAGCGCCGTGCCCCGTTGCGACGGCAAGATGGGCGACGGTCTGGTGTGGGGGTCCCCGATACCGCTGTAGTACAACTATGTCGCGAGTTGCACTGTGGAGTGTAGAAGTTGGCAAGACAAGAAATTGCGGCAGTTGATTCAAGAAGAACAGAGCAGAGCAATGCTCTTTTGATTTCAAACTTCAAACAATAAGGTTATATTCTCTGCATTTGTTGATGTAAACGGACCAGGTAAAATTTTTAATACAGAGTCTCTTAGTTCAATATTCAACCGTTTGATTTCAGCAGCCTTCACAATAAACCTAATTAAATATAATGTACAGCGGCCAAATCCCGGCAACCTCCAGGCGAGCAAGAGAAGGGCCATTCTCGCTGACAATCCATGCTCACATCGCTGATATGCTTCGCCGCGTTCGACACCGGCAGTGGGAGAACAGAACCTACATTGAGGTCACTTCTGACACATCGGCATGTCTGATAGAATTTTAATTTTGATCAATCTAATCAGTACTCTCTTCGGGAACCAGGTGGTTCTTGGTGGCTACCGATGTGAGATGGAGAAACATTGCTTGTTTTAGTGAACATAACATTGGCGCAGCTGCTCATGGCACATTTCTTCGTGCCACCACCCTTCATCTCGAGATTAATGTCTTCCAGGACCACATCACGTCCTTGGTGGTACCGGTGCCCTTGATGTTCTTGAAAGTGACGGTGCTAATTTCCACCGTTGACTTTTGTTCCGCACACGGGTTGGGTTTGGAGGGGTCTAGTTGGTTGCAATAATACTGGTCAACATAAATCGGATGCTTCACGTTGTCCAGCACCATGTTCAAGAATTTGATGTCCTTGGCGTATCCGCTTCCTCCCTGCCATGTCTTGATCCGAGCACCATACATTGTTCCGGACATGTGAGCCGTGTTGATAGTGATGTTCGACACTTGCACTTCGGAATTCCTGTTGCCAAGGCTCCCGATGCTAATCCCATGCCCTGCGCCACACTCAAACTTGTACGCGTACAAGTTCTTGACGCCCGTCTGTTGGCAGTAAAATTGTCTTTACTGCTTCACACACGTGACCTGAGAGATTTGCTTGACTCTATTC
>RWGY01000051.1:16961872-17169577 GCA_007726485.1 Eragrostis curvula | reverse complement strand
TGGATCTAGGCATCTCCATGGCTTACTTCTCATTACTAGAAACTTAGTAGTGATCGATATTAGTCATGGACAGATCTCGCCCCTAGTTTCAGTTTACGATGTCATAGATTAATCCCATTCGACTAGCACTTAATCCAATTGACAAGTACTGAGATAATTTTTTTTCAAACACGCAGGCGAACTGTGTATCATCCCATTCAAAAGAAGATTTTTGGGGTACTAAGAGACCCCGGTCACAGAAACACAAACACACACACACACACACACACACACAACACACACACACACACACACACCACACACACACACACACACACACACACACCACACACACACACACACACACACACACATTATATTGTTGTCTAGGAAAATGTTCTTCGTGTGAGGTTGTGTGTGTCCTCCTCTCTACTCCCGTGGACGGGGGGTTACATTTATAGGTGGTAAATTTTTGCCTACATTTATAGGTGGGTGTTACCCCCTCTAAAATTTAGGGTTAGAGCATATCTAGGGAATAAAAGATCTTCTCCTTCAACAGGCTTCGTAACTGACAAGGCGTCCCCCATCGGTAGAGTCCCTATCTCGTGCGTTTGGTACCCTAATATATCTTTGAATTTTATTGCATCGACATAAGCCCCTAAGCTAGCCTACCAGTAACATCACTTATCTTCGGGAAATCATCATCGATCTTTTTCCCCACCTTTTTCAATCATCTCATCTTTGGGAATCCGAAATCTGCTTCAAATTGCGTCTTCTACAGTGTCATTGGGAGGCAATGTCATATGACGAAAGAAAGCCACATTGAAACCAACCATGCATAGTAGTCTTGAAATATCCTAAGCATAGAGTTTAGGCGAAGCCCCCGAGTAGAGTGCTCTTCTAAAAGGGTACATTAAAAAAAAAACGGGGGGGGCGGGGGGGGGGAGGGGGGGGGGGGGGGGGGGGGGGGGGGGGGAGGGGCTGCTGTCCGCCCTAAATATTTTTAAAAAAACATTGTATGTACCCCTAATTTAATGTATGCATTAGTACCTTGTTAAATAAGTGTTTGAAGTCCAAATTTACATCATATTGAAAGTAAAATCCACATACTAAAGCTAGCTCCGTGTGGACCTCTCCTCACGTACTGAGGCTCAAGTTTACGTAGACCTAGGTCACATCGGAAAGGAATTTCCCATATACAATTAAAAGTTTGGCCTCTGCGGATCCCAATCGAAACAATTTTGCCTCGTAGACCCTACGCACAAGTGTGGCGCCTGCCCAGGAGCAAAAATGATCGCCCCATTCTTCATTCGTGTTGGTGGCAGGCCATATTTTGAGCCATACGACATCGATTACCATACCCAATGTAAAATTTTCTACTAAGCATTAAACTTTCATATAGATAATTTCTTCCATCTATGACTTTCAAACTTTTTTAGTCATGGTTTGTGGGCACATAGTTTTATTGACTTTGTTTTGTTATTTTTCTTTATGTCGCTTCATATTGAGTGGATCACCTTACTTTAATTTAATATTAGTACCATCCCCTCATGATTAAAATTCTAGATCCACCCTGATGTGGCATCTGGGAGCCACTTTGTCCTTCATCAGATGTTAATGTCGTGCGTATGCCGAAGTCTGATGTTTCTTGACGTGGACCCACTTTAATCAAGCATATAGGAATGATATCCAGAGCATATGCAATCCAGTCTTCTGTATGCGAGCACCAACATCTCATCATGTGCAGATGTAACTTTTCTTGACTCCTCACGGACATGACTTGCCAAGAAAAGAATCTTCTACGTACATTGAGCACGTCGATATCTTCATTAATCCAGGAGAATGCTGAACTCAGCGTCAAGCATGGTGGTGCGGCAACCAGGACCCCTGTCCTCAAGTGTGGCGGCTCAGCGGCATCCTTTGGTGAGCGAGCGAGCTGTGATCAGACGTCGCACCAATGTTCGGGAGGTCTCTTATCCCTTCCGAAGACACATGATGACCTGGGTTAGAGCATACAAGTTAGGGTTAGAGGATATCTAGAGAAATAAAAGATTTTCTTCCTTCCATAGGCCTCGTAACTGACACGGAGAGTCCTAATTCGGCGCGTTCGGTACCTGATATCTCTGAATTTTTATGGCATCGACACATAGATAGCTTCATTTTGCTTGAAGCTGGCTTCAGAAATTGCATAAGCATTGGTGTCATCTCTAATTTTTGTTCATCTTGATGGTTTCTTATGTATCAGTCGGACTAGCAAACTGCCCAATGCATTGCAACGGAGTTGAGAAAAATAACAAGGCAATACTTTTTTCCACAAAAGAAAGCTATTGAAAATAATAGAAATACAGAAAAAGTTTAGGTGCGCAAATGCACCTGTTGCTTGAACAATAATTAAGGGTACCTGTTAGTGCCCACATGATGCTAGGATGCATGCCGAGTTACTGAATAAAAGAATGTGAATTATTTTTTCTTCATATAAAATATGCAAGAATCGTAACTATATAAGTTCCACTGCAATTTATGAATGAACATCAGTTCTGCATGAAAGAACTGTTAAGACAAAAAAATCAGGTCCATTTAGCTGTTAATGTTTAATCTAAATAGAAGTTAACCAACAAAAAGGTACCTATATCACCTGATCATCTTGTATTGGAATCAGGTTTAAGAAACTGAATCGTACCAGCAGATACCCATGACGACATAGCCAAGAACAGGTGGAATGGTAATTATTCATTTGATTCTAAGTACTACATTGGAAATCTGTACCAGAAACGACCTAGAAGCAAAGGAATATAAGTAGGGAAAAATGGCATATTCTATCTTTACAAGGAAGGGGAGAAGTCATAGAAAGGGCATCACATGCTCTTTCGCAGGAGGAGCATGCACACCAGGATCTGTTATCACTTTCGACGATCATGATCATGACATATGCTATAAGCGCAATGTTGTTTAGCATACAGAAGACTGGATTGCAAAAGGACGAAAGGATTGCAAAAGTTCAGAGGAAAAGGAGAGATCGGATTAGGCTGGCCTGTTGTTTAGTAGAACTAAAGGAAGGAGCAGATATGCATAGCAGATATGCATTGCAAGGGACTAGTCACAGAACACCAGGAAAGAACATACAACATTGTTGGAGTATAAGTAAATTGCCCACATTTCCCCATTAGTTTAGGCTTTTGGGTTAACTGGTTGGTGCATGCAACTCAATATGGTATCAGGGTCAGAGGTCTCGAGATCGAATCCTGGCAGGCACGATTTATTAAATAAATTGCAGCCCACTCCAATATTCCACGTTTGCGGCCTGAGGGAGCCTGCACGTGAGGGGGAGTGTTGGAGTATAAGTGAATTGCCCACCTTTCCCTACCAGCCTAGGCTTTTGGGTGAACTGGTTGGTTCATGCAACTCAATAAGCATGATGTGGCTGCAGCATTCACAGCAGGGAAAGAGGCTGGAGTACGATCGTCTGGCAGGCTGTTGACGGTGCAAAAATCATGAATTTGCCGTCAACATATCGGTAAATAAAAAGCTAACCACCAAGATTCTGTGCATAGTAGTTAGGAATTAACATACTTCCACAAGTTTTGGTGAATTTTGGATGTAGGAGTAAATAATGGAGGAAACTGGCCCGGACTCGAAGAAATGTCAGGCCGGCCGGCCCCACCATAGGCCGGCCGGCCCCCCTTGGCGGCCAAAGGCCTCGGCCTTCCTCCAGCAGGCTGTAAACGGGCTTAAACGTTACAAACCAAAGCCTGTTCAGCGGAATTCCACCGACATACCGTCTGGTGGGCTGTTTGGGCCTCAACTTGGCCCTTACTCAAGTTCTGCCGCCCCGACGAAGTAACCGACTTCGGACCGACTTCAAGAGGCAATCTGGAGCGTCCACGCAAGAGGCGGTGGGGAACCGACACAAGGGACGGCCGGCCGGCCACCCTGGTAGGCCGGCCGGCCTGGCTTGGCGGCCCCGCCACTCCACCTCGCGCTATAAGATGCTCCATGTCCTAAGGACCCTATAAATACCTCTAGTGTCCGCAGGAACAACTCGCACCTCACTGATCCAAGAGATCCATTACTCATTTGTAGAAGTAGAGTTATTATTTGGGAGTTAGAGTAGAGTGAGAGCTCTTCTCGAGGTTCCGGAAGTCTTCTCGGAGTTTCGGTATTGTTCTTGTATCTTAACTCTTGTAGAATTACTCTTTATTTATTTATATAATTATTTTTATAATTATTTAGTTTATTTTTTATTTCTTTCTTTTAGTAATTCTTTTCTATTTAAGTTTATTTACTTAGTTAAGCTAGTGCTCATAATAGTCTTGTTGTGGGTTTCGTGATTGTGTCTAAGTAGTATGAGTGAGTGCTTTGCCGAAATAGAGTTCGCGCTTAGTGAAAGCTATGCTACATTCTTAGATAGGGCTATTCTCTCGATCAAGGATAGTTCCTCTAGGATAGTTGTAAGCGCGGTGCTTAGAACTATACCTATGCACGATTGGCATGTGTCTTTACGGAGGACGGTAGCCTCACGTGTGACAGGTGTGTTCAGGCATTTGCAATCCGCCACGTTCAAAGGCAAACCAACCGGGTTCTCAATAGCGGTTAGATCCCAGGGGGAACCTGCAGTATTGGGGTTCAGTACCAACCCTGGCACGATGGCCGTGCTCCGAAACAACATGACTTGAGTGTGCATATATAGTATATAACCTTGTAGAATTAATTGCTAGAAGTAAATAGATGTAAGATTAACATATAGGAATCTTTGTCTCTATCTCGTTGTTCTCCCAATGTAACTTCTACTATCTCTTTTATTTCCTTGGATTATATGGTGAGTGCCACCCATATATCATGTACCCCTTTTACCCCAGTCTTAAGTAAGGTATCGTTATTTCGCATAATAGTATCTACTTTGTTACATTTTCAACTTCCTATCGCTCTACTTCCCTGAGGAAAATATAAATACGATAACCCTGGAATACTCCAAGGTGAAATGCTACAATGGTGTTCCGTGCGCTTGCGGAATTAATGGAAAATTAATTATGCACATATTCACCGCCAACACAGGCTGCGGGGACGCGAGAGCGTGCGCCTGAGCGATGAGTTCATCAAAGCGGAAGGTAATAGCTGGCTGTCCGCGTCCATCGAATACCTGAATTGGACTACATATAAGAACAATGCATGTAAAGGAAAGGATATACGATTCTATTCACAGACGTAAAAACTAAAGTACGGCAGACTCACGCTGACTCAGGCAGGCTGAAAAAGAAGACTACAATTTGACGACCTCGGTCAGCCTTTTTAGCTGATGGACCACTGGCACTGGGCTCCACCTACCTACCACCCAGGAGCAGTAGACCTACATGGCCTAGCGCAGAACCCTACCCTCTCTGCCCCACCCACTCTTGGTAGCATCGCCGACAGAATCCCCTCTAGGGTTCTGCATTCCACACGACCACAACACACGCGAGAGAGGAGAAAGGATTGGGGAGGGAGGCGATTAGGGTTTGAGTCTCCACTGGCCAGAATGGTGGCGCCTCCCGGCGACTCTCCGCCCCCGAAACTCCTTCCTTGCCGCTCAGCTCGTCGACCCGTCGATTAACGTCTTTGGGCAGCAGCCTGACTTCTACTTCACCCCAATCTGCAGGTACACGCCGGGAGGCATAGGTGAAGGCGAATCTCCATCCTCGTTTCTGTCTTGGTGTTGTATGATAGAACTTAGGAAATGTATTAGTTTCAGATTGGTTGTTGTATCATAGATCAATCCTCGTTCACTAGCACATGATCCAATCGGCATGTGGTATGATAAATGAAATATTGAATTCGTTGTACCTGCACATATGTGTAATAGCACTACATATGCACCGTCAACTGCATTTTGGCCATTTGTAGGATGTTTTTGTTGGAATGAGCTAGTAGCTATAGTTAGGGTTCATCTGTCTCTCTGTCTTATACTATTACTCTCTCTTCATGTTTTGTGGGACTTCCTGTAACCTATGCTGCACACATAATAAAACATTATCCTGAGGTTGAGATCTTTAATGTACGCTGTCGCTGCATTGTTTGTGCTGTTTGTCCATAAATGAACTCTATGTTCATCATGCGTGGTTTGTGCTTGATTATTGTGATGGCTTTACGGTACTTTCTGTAAATGGCTATTGCCGATTTCTGGAGTTCATCGGTGCACTCTACGTGTCATGTTTTCTGTTGAAACAGTCAATTTCTAACTGACTAATGATTCGGTTTTTAATGATGCTTGATAGGGTCTTCGCGACAAGTTTACCAGTGCTTGTGCAATGGAAGAGGCACATGCACAAGTTCCTATTGAGATGAGTGTGGAAAGCCTGGAGAAGTTCTGCAGGGAAGCATCCAGATACTTTTTTGATGAATTTGGTCTGATTAGCCATCAGTTAAATTCTTATAATGATTTCATCTCGCATGGGCTCCAGGAGCTTTTTGATTCTTTGGGTGAAGTGATTGTAGAACCGGAGAACGATCCTTCGAAGAAAGGTTCAGGTGGCTGGAAGCATGCCGTCATTAAGTTTGGGCGAGTGAATCTTGAAAAGCCTGCATTTTGGTCTCGCAAAAATGAAGCTGATGTTTATTTTAAACCAAAGCAGGCTCGCCTCCAGAATATGACATATGCGTCTACAATGAAAGTGGAAGTGACTATTCAGGTCCTGAAAATTTCAATTCTCATATCACCCACTTATTATTTTACGTAACCTGATTGTTTGAAGTATGCTTGACTGTATCAGGTTTCTTATTTAGAGAAAAGTGATGGGTCTAAAAAAGGAAATGATGATTTTGTTCAAAAAAGGGACGATCTTAATCAAACTCATTGGGTATTTATTGGCTGCCTACCGGTGATGGTGAACTCAAATTTATGCTGCCTCCATAGTCTCAAGGAAAGTGACTGCCTGTTTGTTTCCGGTGGATACTTTTTGCTCAAGGGAATGGAGAAGGTATACCTCTGTAATCTCCATTTCCGTGTCTCATTATTTGTTAATGTTTCATGCTGGATGCTTAAATTTATCGTTTGTCCTTTTTGCAATCTGAGATGACTTCGTAGTATTGTGAGGTTTCTTTTATCTTGTGTGTTTCCGTTAGCTCTTCAAAAGATAAAGGGGTCCAGATATCATTTTATGTTATAACTTTTACGAAGCATGCTGAATCTACAGTTTTTTGTCATATAAACATGGGGTGCCAACAAAACAATTAACTTAGGTGCACGGGCCACGTAGTTGTTATACCCTATGCTGGCCTCTTTTCTTTTAGTCATGTATGGCTTCAGTCAACATTCTGCCTAATGTTAGTTGGACCATAGGATTCACATTTGCTAGATATTTCAAATTTGGTTAATGATTGTTTGTATAGACATTGAGCATTTTGCTGATTACACATTTTGACACGCTTATGTCTGGTAAGGAGAAATAGTAAGCTGCATTGCTTTACTTTTGCTAAGTTAATTGGGATCTTCATTTTAAGGAGCAACTATCAAGTATCATCCCTTCGCAAAAGATCAAAAAACTCCTATTCTACAACATAAACATTCTGTCATATATAGCATGTTTCTTCAGTGTCATTAAATCTCTTTCTTTGTCAAACCTGCAGATATTTATTTCTCAAGAGCAAAGATATCTGAGCAGGGTTTGGATTGCTGACCGACCTTGTTGGACCGTTTCGTTTTTGTCTGAAATCAAACGGCAACACATATGGAATGCACAAAGAGCGAATACATCAGTGGAAGCAAAATCATTTCCATTCCCTTTTTGTATGCAACTATGCCAATTTGGTTATTGTTTTCATCAGATAAGGAAGCCATTGATGTGATAGATATGCAAGACTTTGATGCTTCTGTTATCGATATAATAGTTACGACTATTAAGTGTGCGCAGGCTTTCGTAAACCAAATAAAGCACGCCAGTATGTTGATGGATTGATTAAAAGTTCAAGATTTCCTCCAGCAGAATCCTTTGATGATTATGTTGCCAGATACCTCTTTCCTGATATTAGTGGAAATAGAAACAAAGTACTTCTCTTAGGTTATATGGTGAAATGCCTGCTAATGGCTTACACTGGGAAGCGTAAGTGCGATGAGAAGGGTGATTTCCAGAACTAAGAGGTTGGAACTGGCTGGTGAATTGCTTGGAAGGGAACTTCGAACACATTAGGCATGCAGAGAGACGCAGGGTTAAGGCCATTCCGAGGGATTTGGATAGTGACAATGATTTAAAAGAGCTTGAGCGTTATCTAGATGCATCAATTATTACTAATGGTTTCAAGCGTGCTTTCTCCACTGGTTCCTGGTGCCATCCCTACAAAAGAAATGAACGATGCTCAGGAATTGTTGCAACTCTAAGGAGAACAAATCCTCTTCAAACGATATCAGAGGAAATCCCGCCAGCAAGTTTCTTATGCTGGTAAAGCTGGTGATGAAGATACCCGTAAGTTTTTTTTTCTCGCAAACAAAGTTTTGCGTATCCATCATGCGCCTTTGTATCCTAGTGTATAGTTTATAATTACCTGTGATTGAAAACCCTTACAGGAATCCATCCTACTTGGGGAAAGCTTTGTTTTATGTCCACTCCTGACGGTGAAAATTGTGGACTTGTAAAAAATCTAGCCGCTACTGCAATTGTCAGCTCTAAGGTTGTGCAGCCTTTGGTTGACAGTTTCATTTTTTGTGGAATGAGTAAGCTGGATGGAATTCCTAGTGAGGTGGTTAGAAGAATGGACAAGATTTTTCTGAATGGTATCTGGGTAGGGTCTTGTGATGATCCTGTATTGCGATTAAGGTGCATGAGACGCAGCAATATGGTTGATCGACAGGTTTGCTCTCTCTCCCGTGGCCAGAAGTTTTCTGCTTAAACTTTAATTTTGTGTTAGTCATGCAATTGTAGGTCACACCATCATCTCAGTGCATTAACATGTGAATTTTTGCTGCTATTTTTAGTTTATACCACCTCCATAATACATACAAATATCACACGACATGATGTCTAAAATGTTTTTACATGTTTCATGCTATAATTAGGTTGAAATCAAAAGGGACAAGCGCCAAAAGGAAGTTTGTGTGTTTTCTGATTTAGGGCAAATCCTCGTAACATGGGCTTCGATAAAATGCCCATCACTACGTTGTCCACACCGCTGTTATGCCCACGGACCATTTTTTAGACAATTTGCCCTCACTCTTCTTCTTCCTCACGGTCTCCTCTCATTTTTTCCCCCAGTCTCGTGGCCATCTCTCCATTACCGGCCAAGCTCAAGCACTCACCTCACTCCTCGTTGCAGAAGATTCGTCAACCCATCCTCGCCGAACTTCAGGTGCTATTCGAGCCAGTGCCGCAAAGAAAAGCCTCGCTCACTATCGGCTTTGCTCATCAACGAGTGGTATGCAAGTGTAATACACAAGCTGCAGCAACAACTTCGTTTCTTTCTCTTCCCCAAAAGAAAAGGAAAAGCAACATCAACTTCGTAATGGCGTTTTACATCCAACAAACAAGACCGCGGTTCAAAGCTCCCGTCCAAGTGCGTCTACACAGCAGTGTTTGTGTTTTTACAACAAAACAGTGTACAGAGCTCGGAGGAAATGAAATCAGACCGTAGCAGCGAGGTGTGGCCTGTCTGGCCGTCGTCGGCGCCGGGTCTGCGGCGCGCAGCGCGTGCGCAAACCTCGGGGTTGTGGTGCACATGTGCGTGGTGCGGCGCGGGCTTGGTGGCGGCGTGGGTTGCGGACGAAGCCCAATGTTAAATGGGCATTATAACGAAGCCCAAAGAAGCCGGGGGCAAAATAGCAAATTTCTCCCCGGCTTTGGCTTGGTGATGCAGTTGTCTGGTTGGCTGGCCTTGGCAAAGAAAGACAGAGACAGCGCCGAACACTCCAAGGTAACACCGCAGGAGGTGCATGCTTGGCGGGAGCGCCGTGCCCCGTTGCGACGGCAAGATGGGCGACGGTTATGTGTGGGGGTCCCCGATACCGCTGTAGTACAACTATGTCGCGAGTTGCACTGTGGAGTGTAGAAGTTGGCAAGACAAGAAATTGCGGCAGTTGATTCAAGAAGAACAGAGCAGAGCAATGCTCTTTTGATTGCAAACTTCAAACAATAAGCTTATATTCTCTGCATTTGTTGATGTAAACGGACCAGGTAAAATTTTTAATACAGAGTCTCTTAGTTCAATATTCAACCGTTTGATTTCAGCAGCCTTCACAATAAACCTAATTAAATATAATGTACAGCGGCCAAATCCCGGCAACCTCCAGGCGAGCAAGAGAAGGGCCATTCTCGCTGACAATCCATGCTCACATCGCTGATATGCTTCGCCGTGTTCGACACCGGCAGTGGGAGAACAGAACCTACATTGAGGTCACTTCTGACACATCGGCATGTCTGATAGAATTTTAATTTTGATCAATCTAATCAGTACTCTCTTCGGGAACCAGGTCGTTCTTGGTGGCTACCGATGTGAGATGGAGAAACATTGCTTGTTTTAGTGAACATAACATTGGCGCAGCTGCTCATGGCACATTTCTTCGTGCCACCACCCTTCATCTCGAGATTAATGTCTTCCAGGACCACATCACGTCCTTGGTGGTACCGGTGCCCTTGATGTTCTTGAAAGTGACGGTGCTAATTTCCACCGTTGACTTTTGTTCCGCACACGGCTTGGGTTTGGAGGGGTCTTGTTGGTTGCAATAATACTGGTCAACATAAATCGGATGCTTCACGTTGTCCAGCACCATGTTCAAGAATTTGATGTCCTTGGCGTATCCGCTTCCTCCCTGCCATGTCTTGATCCGAGCACCATACATTGTTCCGGACAAGTGAGCCGTGTTGATAGTGATGTTCGACACTTGCACTTCGGAATTCCTGTTGCCAAGGCTCCCGATGCTAGTCCCATGCCCTGCGCCACACTCAAACTTGTATGCGTATAAGTTCTTGACGCCCGTCTGTTGGCAGTAAAATTGTCTTTACTGCTTCACACACGTGACCTGAGAGATTTGCTTGACTCTATTCAGGACCAAACTTGAAACGCGGTGAATTCCGGAGCGTGCTAGTCAATTTTCCCTGCAAATCGACAAAGACAAAGAAAAGCGTGTAAAATTCCTGGGCTACCAGCCCTAGACAGGCCGATGCGTAACCGCATCCGATAAGAATAAATAAGGTATTGTTATTTCACACAATATGTATCTACTTTGTTACATTTCAACTTCCTATCGCTCTACTTCCCTGCGGAGATATAAATACGATAACACTCCAAGATGAAATGCCACAATGGTGATCCATGCGCTTGCGGAATAAATGAAAATTATATTACGCATATGAACCGCCAACAGAGACAAAGGTCAAGGAGAAGGAAGAGGTGCTTGCTCTTAGCTAAAAGCGCGCAGCTGATCTTAGCATGGAGAAGGAGTCTCTTTCTAAGTCCGCTGAGGACTTTAAGACGAAGGTTGCTTCTTTGGAAAAGCAGATTGAGGAGCTGGACTCGTCTCTTGTGAAGGCCAGAGAGGCTAATCAGGACCTTCGTGAAAAAGTATATTTTGGTGATCGAGATAAAGCTACACTTGCTGAAGCTGAGGGGCTTCGCTTGGCTGGTCTTTGTGACCAAATCAGGAATGCTCTCATCTCTGTGGGGACAGTCCCTGACCAACTTGCTGAAGATGCTTCGGTTGAACATCGTCGAGCCTGGCTTGCAACCAACATCCCATATGTTGTTAAAGCTTGCAGGACTTTTTCGACTAACGCCGTTCATCTTGCTGTTCGGGACCTCCTTTATTCTCTCGAAGCTGGAGGGAGCGATGCTCTGGCGAAGGCTGTCTGTGACTCCGTCGCTTTTACTTCTATTGATACTACTCCTGATTCTTTGGTCAGAGCCCTTGTCAAGTTCTCCAGTCATATTGACGAATCTTTCTAGAGCAGGGTTTTGGCAATTGGTCGGCCAACTCTTAGTGAGGTATAATCTTTTTCTTCTTGACTTTGTATGGGAGGTTTTCCCCCCTTCGAACTTGTATTGGATGAGGGTACTGTGAAAACTTGTCTTGTAAACTTGTTTTTATTTTAATTTTTGCTTGATCTTGGACTTTAGGATTCATCTGATGTCTCTTTGAGCGAGTTTGCGACTCCGGAACCTTCATCTGATGTCTCTTTGAGCGAGTTTGCAACTCCGGAACCTTAATCTCAACAGTTGGCTCATCGCGAGCCTCCAGTTGAGGTTTTTAGTTCTCCTTCGGAGATTTATTTGTCTAGTGATTCGAATCATTTGTCCCCCGTTGAAGGGGGCGGGGGTTCTTTCACATTCCCTCTGGGTAGTCTTGTGGCTATCGGTAGGGTTTAAAATTCTGGTTCTGAAGCTTCCGAAGGGCGTCGTGGCCATGGGAGGCGAAGGTCTCGTGGATGCCGCTCTCGGGGTGGCCCTTTCATCTAGTCGAGGTGCTGCCAGGAGGAGGCGTGGTGGTCACGGCCGTCGTGGTTATTCTGTTGGTTCCGAAGGTCCATCTTCGAGCTTTGATGCTGCTTCGCAAGTTGAGCATATGGTCTCTTTCGGGGTGGTTGATCCCGTTTTTCAGAGGCCTTACTCGCCTTCGAGCGGGTATGATTTTGACGAATTTAGTATTTTCTGTCAGATGTTGATAGAATTAGGTCTCATTGTAAAGCAGGAGCCTGACGATGTCTCCTCTTGTACATTGTTCTTCATGCTGCTTTAAGCTGCCTTTTGAAGAGATCTTTTGGCATACTTCGCTAGAAATAGATTTCTTCAATATCTTTTGCGAAGCTTACTTGCTTCTTGCGCAATGACCTTACGTTTTCTTTATGAAAACTTAAGTTTTCGCGTTTGCTTCTGAGACATTAAGTATTTACTTGACGAAGGTTGTTACTTTGACGTTTTTTTCCGAGCAAAAAGAGTAAAGTTTTCCTTCTCCTTGGAAAACTTTTAGCTTCGCCAGGCGATCTTCTGTTTGTCTTAGCTTTTGCTTGTTTTGGCATTCTTCTTTGCTGCCATACATCTGTTAGGAAAGAATTGGCTTTTTAGCTCACCTTATCCCCTTCGATTCATTTCTAGGGACATAGTATCATTTCTCGTAATACGATATCCCTAGAATTGGGTTGCGCCAAATGCTTTTTTGGCGCACCCTTCGCGTGTTCTAGGCTTTTGCATGATTTCGTTTTTGGTGCTCATGGCTTCGTTTCTTGAGCTCATGGCTTCATTTCTTGAGCTCATGGCTTCTTTTCTTAAGCTCATGGCTTCTTTTCTTGAGCTCATGGCTTCGTTTTTTGCGAATACTCCTCTTGAAAAATTGCTCTGGAATTTTTGAGGGTAAAAGATAACTATAAAACTGTGTTACAGTCTTAGAGGGTGCCTTGTTAAAAACTCACACCCTTCGCAGGGCTACCCTCGTGAGGAAAAAGAGTGCACCCCCGCAAATTCTTTATGTTTTTACACATAAGCATCATTCGTTCTGCCGAAGAGTCGTTCTGATGACTCTTGGTAGAAACGTTTCATGAGATCTTTCATTATCTTCGCGGAATTCTTTAGGCTGAAGACCTTGTATGCTGGTATATATCTTGTGCTTGCCTTATGAGGTGGATGTTCTTCCTCCCTGGCGTCTCGTCGTTCTCGATATTTCTTGCTTGCAGTTGATCTTCGAAGACTCTAATCACTGAGATTGGTCCCGGGATTTTAATGCATAGGTATTCTTGATGGATTACGACCTCAAACTTTTTGATAGATCCTCTTGACCTCTTCCAAATATTGTGTTATAGGGGTATATGATGTCGACCACATCAAAGGTCACACCTTCAGTTCTTGCATTCTCTCCTTCGCCAAATGTTACTGGCAGGACGATCTTTCCCATTGCTTGAATTATTTTTTCAGTGAAACAAACCAGTGGAATCCCTGCTGGTTGTAGCGTTTCGTTTTCCAGTTTCATCTTTCTAAAGGTTGAAGCGAAGAGGATATCTGCAGAGCTGCCCCCATCGATGAGTATTCTTAGGACGTCAAAGCCTTTGATATTTTCTTTGATAACCAATGGATCTGAGTGTGGTTGATCCAAATCTCTTGCATCTTCCTTTCCGAAGGTTATGTCAACATGAGACCATTTTGTTTTGACAAATGGGGTTCCAGATGAGATGTGTTGTACGCTTCGCATATATTCCTATCTAGCCCTTCTTGAGTCCAGCTGTTGACTTGACCCTCCGATGATGGCATTTATTGTTTGTCTTTGTACTTCGTTGTTGGCTCCTGAGTGTCTTCCACTATTGTGGTGATTTGTTTCTAGTGGTGGCGGCAATGCAGCTAGACTCTATGATTGGGAGTAAGCGTATTGCTGCAGTTGTTGCGAAGCTTCTCTTGGGTAGTTGACAACGTGATTGACGGAGTGCAAAGGATAGCCTGAATGCGTGTTGCTTTGGGACCAGTCTTCACGGTAGTTGCTTGTGTGTCGGATAGCTTTCTTGGCTTCCCTTGTTGCCAGCCAGTTTTGCTTGTATGCTTGTATGTCACGGCACTGTTTTGTTGTGTATCCTTTGCCTTCGCCGTGTAGCTCACAGAATACAGTACGAGAGCCGCTTCTCTAGTTACTGTTCCTGCTTCTGTCTTCTTGGTCCTTGTCGTGGTTGCTTCGTTCCTTTCCTTTTTCATCTTCTCTGGTTCTCTTTTCGTCTCCCCTTTCTTCTATATTCTTCATAAATCTTTGCATGTAGTCCCTAAGGCTTTCATCATTATTTTGCTTGCAAAAGAATAACTTTCCTTGATGGACTTCTTCGGCTTGAAAACCCTGAAATTTATTATTTATGAATTCCTTTCTTATCTCAGACCATGAGTTAATTGATCCTGGCTCTAGAGTGGAGAACCAAGTCTTAGCCGTTCCTTCGACTGCCATTACGAGTGCCTTCGCGTATGTTAAATTTGTACCTCCACCAGATTTGACTGCCGCTTCGAAGGACATTAGAAATTTCCTTGGACATGACTTCCCCTAATATGCTTTTATTTTTGGCATCTTGAAGTTGATGGGCCATGGTTCGTTTAACGGTGAGTTTTCGTTGAATGTGAGATGTGAGTGAGTATCTTTGCCGGAGCTGCTTACTTCCTAGATGACCTTTCCTTCGGTTTGTTTTTTGGGCCTGTTCTGGTTCTGCTGGTTTATTTCTTCAAATTTTCCATGTCTTCGTTGAATTGGTTGAGTCTATCATCTATTTCATTGATCTCCCTTTGTGTCTGTCTTATCTTTTGTAGCATATCTATCTTTATCTTCGTTTTCTTTTCGATGATGACCAGTTGTTTCTCCCTTTCTAGCCTTTCCTGTTCCAGAATGCGAAGTTGCTCTGCTATGAAATCTGCTTCTTCATCTGCTACCTCCCCATCCTCTGGAAGGACATTTCCAATGTGGGAGGCTTCACCATTGTTGGCTTGTATGCCCATTAAAGCTTCCTTCTGTCTTGCAGCTTCCTCAGCCCGGGCGGCTTCGGCCTGCTCTTCTTGTTCTTTAGCGATCATGGCTTCTTCCTCTCTGGCAAGTCTTTCCTTTTCTGCTTCGATCTCAGCGCGTTGTGCTTTGGCATCTATCATTTTCAAAGACCTGCCTCTGGCCATCTTGTTCGTGGTCGTGGGTTCGGCCCATGGACGGCGCCAAATGTTGGGGATCGAAGGTCCCGGTTGGACTCAGCGAAGCCCTCCAACAAGTTGTGTCCTGTGGTCTTGTTGTAGCGAAGCCCTCTTGGTGTTTTGAAGTCTGATGACCTCCTGGCGAAGCCCTCCTATTCGGTCCGTGGAGCTGGACGAAGGTATATGTGCCCAGGCTGTTCCTTGGGTCTTTCGTTCTATATCACACCGAAGCCCTCTTGCGCCCGCGATGCTGGGCGAAGAGGGTTGAGATGACAGAGATTTCTGGACGGAGTAAATGTTGTCTCTGGCTCGTGGCCCGAAAAGCAAATGTCATTACAGGATCCCCTCCTCTCTATTTATAGGGGGGGGGGGGTAAGATTGTTATTACAAAGAGGTCCTTTGTCAATTCTGTTACGCCTCTTTGCTGTAGGCTTAGCCTAGCTTCTGCTCAGTCCCCTTCGCGGCTTCCTCAGATGCCTTCGCCGGAAGCATTTACCCTTCGGAGGGATCAGGAAGCCTTCGGCATTATCTCCAACGGGCGCCTTTTTGCCGTGATGAAGATGGAATGCGCCGTCCTTTAAATGTCTTTTGTTCCCCGCCTCACCAAGGACTCCACGCGACTTTGGGTTATGTGGATCACAGGAAGAGCGTGGTGCTCCGACAGGCGTCGTTCCGACTGCCGATCAGACACGTGGCGGCCGGGGGGAGGGGACGCGCGATTCCCTCTAACGCGCGTACGAACGCGCCGTAACCCCTCCCCTCGGCTAATGCTTCAAGTGACCCATGGTTCAACAAGTCGTCGACGGTCTGCAATCAACGGACGGTAAAATGCTCACCTTGATGGTCCAGCCTGAGTACTCCGCGTAGGAGTCAGTCAAAAGGCAGTTAGCATCATGCGGGTGTGGGGGCGTCAATTTAGGATCTGCTACTTCCTTCCTCCGGTCCTCTCCTATTCTTCCTCAGTCTGATCCATGGATCGCCGATCAATCCGTCGCCATATTGCTGCTGGTGTAAAGCTGCAGCACGCCTCCCTGTATCACGAGCAGCCGTCTCATCGCACACCCGCTGACGGATGTACACCGTGCTCGATCTGGTGTTCCAGGTAACGAGAGTAGATTCTTCAGTTGATGATCTATTTGTTCTCAATCTGATCGTTCTTACTAGTCTCTGAAAACTGTTGCATCGCATGCCAAACGCACAATGGATGTTGTTCTGCATCGATCTGTTCGTTCAGGTAATGTACTGCTCCAATATGCGCGTTAATCATTTTTTTCTGTAACTGATACATCTTCCCTATGCATTAACCTTCTACTTTTCAGGCTACTTTGCCATCTCAAACACATTTAGACATAAGCAGTCATGCAGATGCAACTTCAGCGTCGTTGGGTCAGTCTTCCCTTTTTTTTTCTGGTAAATGCATGCAACGCTGCAGTCCTTTGTCTCTTCACTATTCACTGATGCACATTCTTTTTTCTATTTTTATGGACTCAGTTTTTATCTCAAATAGGATGATTCGAGCTGAATCTGGATTGCTGACCGCATCTGGTAGAGTCAATAGAAGGACCTGGATTTCTTTTTTCTTGTATACGACAGTGCTTGTGTTGCAGCCATGCAGGATACTGCATGTTACAGTCATTTTTTTTTTTGGGGAAATTTGCTACAACACATTACAAAGGTGTGGCTTTGGCCACAACACACTCCAACTCTTGTATTTAGCTATGTCACACTCCAAAAGTGTGGTAATTTAGGTGCAGCACACTAACCAGGGAAAAAGTGTTTTTTTTCAACTCTTTTATCTCATTGTACGAAACACATTACAACTTGAAACTTTGCACAATGATACATTGCTGCATACTCTATCCATATATATTTTTTACAGATTTTTTCCTTATTGTCCACATACTTTGTTTTACACAAAAAAAATTGTTCTCAATGAAAAGTAATTTAAACAATCATTAAAAAATATAAAATAAAACACATGGATAGAGAATATAACAATGTATCACTATGACAAGTTTCAAGTTGTAATGGGTTTCGTGCAATGAGATAAAAAAAATTGAAAAAACCACATTTTCCTTTATTAGTGTGCTGCACCTAAATTACCACACTTTTGGAGTGTGCTACAGCTAAATACAAGAGTTGGAGTGTGTTATACCTAAAACCACACCTTTCTAGTGTGTTGTAGCAAATTTCCCCTTTTTTTTTTTGGTTTCGTTCATTCTAATAGTCTTCATGATTAGCTTAGGAAAAATGTTAGAGTCACTAGCATCATTTTTTTTTTCCTTTGGTTCTGTTCAATGTAAATGTCCAGTGTAACTCATGTGAAAGATTATTGATCTTCTGTTTTTCGTTCGACCCTCTATTAATCTTTGGGTTCATTTTTAGAGATACAAAATGCAACTAAAAGACTTTCATTGTCACGTCTACAGAAAACAATTGAAAGAAATTAGAATAGTGAATAGAATAAAATGTCAGCTGTAATAAATATTTAAATAAATTGGCCAGGTCAAATGATAATTCATCAAGTGACCGACGGGGCTTAATGGTCAGGCATTCCATGGCCGACCGTTTCCTCCGTTTGCTTGAGGAGGCAATGGCCAAGAGCGCACCGTCGGGCTTTCACACTTGGTAATGCATTGCCCGAGCGTACCGTCAGGAAATGGGGGAATCCCCGACCACGAGTGCGCGACGGTAAATGGCCGACGGTCCACGCTCGGAGATTATGTTTCCCGCCCGTATAAGTTAATGCCCGAGCGTTGAAAAACCTTCGGCCTTGGTTGATTTTCTTGTAGTGATTTATGAAGTATATGCAAATTTTATCTTATTACCAGAAGTTATCTATCAGTTAATACTTTATCTTGATGTTGCAATCCACTTGATGCTTAATCAACTATGATTTGAATAACTTTGTTAAAGTAGTTTGCTTGCTGAGGTTTTTCATAAACCTCATACGCTTGTTTTCCCCTCAGGTACTTGAGCTTGGACGGTGCGAGAGCGTGGCATGTGAGTAGCAGCACTTGAGCACTTCTCATAATAAAATTTACTCTTTTTGAACACTTGAGTTGTCATAACGATGTTTAGTCGTTGGTACTTAATTTACTTTTATTGGACCATTGTTTGGAGCTGCTGTCATGAAGATTTTATTTACCTATAAACTTGTGTTACCATTTATTTGTATGAATGCTTCCGCGTACTCTGTTGTTGTTAAGTTTGTTGATCCCTTTTGGCAATATTTATATGTTGTTGTTGTAGCATAGCGTAGTAATGCTCCAGAATTTATGGGGTGTTACACATAAGATGCACGAATCATTTTAAAATTGTCCCGAGGTTTAAATGTTTAACGTACGCGGTCGCTGCATTCATGCATGCAAGCGCTTGCACGCCTCGGGCGCTGTTTGTCCATAAATGAACTCTATGTTCCTTGCGCTGTTTGGGCTGGATTAATGCGATGGCTTTATGGTGCTTTCCATATGTGACTACTGTCAATTTCTGGAGTTGAGCGGTGCACTCTACGTGTCATGTTTACACGACTCTGACATGGAGGCGATCCTGATGGTTCCAAAGCCTAAAACATCAAACCTTGTTCTACAATTAATGGAGATCATTTGGCACGGCTCTGTATTATACATTCTTGTATGTAGCATACTCATGAGTCATGACTTCCAAAAGGCCATTGCACTTTGTTTTCAAGGGTAAGAGGAATTGGATTATGTTGGGATCGGCCCTTGTGTAACACATATACTTGAAAGTACAAATTTAGAAAGTGTTTTCAGCATCTAGTTCTTGTGTACGTACATAGTGTCAATGCACAATGGAACGTGATCGGCAGATATTTGGATCAGAAGAACACTTTGCGTTGGCGAAGATCAATCAAAACATACACACAATTTATACCGGTTCGGACCTTTCAAAGGGTAATAACCCTACGTTCAGTGTGATATTATATTGTTGTCTAGGCGAAATGTTCTTCGTGTGATTTTGTGTGTGCCCTCCACTCTCCTCCCATGGGGAGGGGTGATTACATTTATAGGTGCGACCAGGCTGTGGCAAGATCTGGGCGACATCAGATGGGGGAGCGAGCAGCTCGTTGGAGAAGAAAGAGATTGGGGGCACTGTTTTTTTTCCTTTTTTTCCCAGGCTAATGAGATGATGTGGCGTGTGGTGGTGGGCTGAAAAAAGAGAAGGCTGCGTGTGCTGCTTGGCGAAGGCGCGACACATGAAATTTTGAGCAAGACGCGCGCTAGATGAAGCCTGTGGTGACCTGCAGCGATCGGGCCAGGTTGAAATACATTTTCGTGGAGGTTGAACCCCGTCACGGTAATTCAATTTTCGTGGAGGTTACAAGTTACCGACACGATAAATATAATTTTCGTGAGGGTAGTGGATACCTCTCACGGAATTAAATATTTGTGACGCTTTTTTACCACTCTCATAAAATTTGGCATTAACCGTGAGGGTTATTCAAGACTCTCACGGAAATACATCACTCCCACGAAAATTCTATTTTCTTGTAGTGGGTGTTACACCCTTTAAAAGTTAGGGTTAGAGCATATCTAAGGAAATAAAAGATCTTCTTCCTTCAACAGGCCTCGTAACTGACAAGACGTCCCCCATCGGTAGAGTCTCTATCTCGCGCGTTTGGTACCCTGGTATCTTCGAATTTTATTGCATCGACATAAGCCCCTAAGCTAGCCTATCAGTAACATCGCTTGTCTTCGGGAAATCATCATCGATCTTCTTTCCCCATCATTTTCATCGTCATCATATTTGGTAATCCGAAATCTTTTTGAAACTGCGTCTTCTACAGTGTCATTGGGAGGCAATGTCATATGACGAAATAAAGCCACATTCAAGCCAACCATGCATAGTAGTACTTCTTGAAATATCCAAAGCGTTGGAGTTTAGGCGAAGTCCCCAAGTAGAGTGCTCTGCTAATTTCCCATATACGATTAACAGTTTGACCTCTGCCGATCCCAATCGAAACAATTTTGCCTCGTCGACCCTGCGCACATGTGTGGCACCTGCCCAGGAGCAAAAATGATTGCCCCTTTCTTCCTTCGTGTTGGTGGCAGGCCATATTTTGAGCCATATGACATCGATTGCCATACGCAATGTAAAGTTTAAATTTTCTAGTAAGCATTAAACTTTCATATAGATAATTTCTTCCATTTATAACATTCAAACTATTTTATTCATGGTTTGTGGGCACATAGTTCTATTGACTTCGTTTTGTTATTTTTCTTTATGTCGCTTCATATTGAGTGGATCACCTTACTTTAATTTAGTATTAGTACCGTCCCCCCATGATTAAAATTCTGGATCCAGCATTGATGTGGCATCTGGGAGCCACTTTGTCCTTCATCAGATGTTAATGTCGCGTATGCCGAAGTATGATGATTCTTGACTTGGACCCACTTCAATAAAGCATATAGGAATGATATCCAGAGCACATGCAATCCCGTCTTCTGTATGCGAGCACCAACATCTCATCATTGTAGCGTCTCCGCTTTTCACAGGATTGAGTCGGTACGTGCTGATGAACAGACACAACAATACATCACATAAAAAACATAAATTTTACATCTTTAAGTTATTACAAGTCTCAAATGATTTAAAACACGAGAGTAGCACAGCGGAAGTCTCAACTATACCAATTCTACAACACTCGACGATACATGGCCGCACATCGAATCCCGCGATGTGGACCTGGAGGAACTTCCCCAAGCAGCAGTGTAAACAAGACTACCTGCACAAAAACAAAAAGAGCCAAACCCTGAGTACTAGTTACTCAGCAAGACTTATCCGTGAACGTGGCTATCTACCGCCGACTCCTAATATGCAAGGCTACAAAAGAGTGGCTGACTCGAGAGCATAACTCGCACTAATTATTTGGTCCTTACTTTCAAGTTTTATTTCAAGTTAAGTACTTATTCAGTAAAACAATGCACTTATCTCTAAAACAGTGTAAGTAACAATACATCAGATAAGCAGTATAGCAATGAATAGATATAAATATACAGTACTGGAGCATCATCATCAACCAAATCACACTACGATGTGGTGCATTGAACAAGGTCGATGTACATCCTCCAGGAGAAAACCTGACCACACGCCACACACGCGTAAACGTCGCATGCAGCAACCGTTCGCAAAGGTCCCCCTATAGCTAGCTGGGTCTCACACCTCCCGAGAAATGTCCTCCCGCACGGTCACCGTCCCAAACGTACGCCTCGGTTGGGAGGCATCCTTTCTCTCCCGAGTACCATGATAGAAAGGGCAAGTATCCCCAAGACACCAGGGCAACCTAAGATACTAAGTTTACTAGGCCCATAAAAACACTAGCATGTGATCAGTACGTTCGAACTTGCTCAATAGGGCCAACAACGAACGGTCCTTAACCGACACAGACGGGGTTACCACCGTGAAGGCCCAGCCTTCTCCAACCATCCTACACAAACAATTTCCCGTCCGGTCTCAACAAATCCTAAATCCATCTAGCACAATCCAGGATGATTCCTATAATGCGAGTGGGACCTACCACTCGTCTTCTACTGTCCACTAGCCACTAAGCATAGCAAGTTCTAACGTCTCCTAGACCACATCTACAAAAATAGGACACAAGGTAAATTTGGAAGGGAAATCCTAATGCAGTTCTAGGGATTCACATCAACTCCTAATAAACCTAATACACAATCAATTACTAGCCCCAAACAAGTGATAAACAAAAATCCTAAATAGGGAGGCATGCACCGGGGCTTGCCTGGCTCATGAACGACGCTATAACTATCATAGTCAGTAGACGGAGCAGTTCGTGACTCCTCCTCAGCTGCTCAGCATCCTGATCCTCCAGCGGCTCCTGGATCACCTCGTGTGCTACATGTCATGACAAGGAAATACAAGTTAGATGCAATAATATAATGCAAACATGATTTAATTACTTATAGGACAGTCATTTACACTGTAAGTGCAATTAGTTAACTTTGTTAATTACTTTCGTCTGAAGTATTTCCTTCATTGACGCTTGTTTAAGTTAATTACTTGATTAACTTAAGTTGATCAACTAGTTAACTGTACTTTGAATATTATTTTATGTCCAGTGGTATTTTTCTGGGGTGAAGTACCACCGGAAGTAATTTACAGTGACATTTCGTGATTTGTTGCATTACAGATTATTATTAATAATTTTTACAATGAAGAACACGATTTAAATCATAAGACAATAATTAAACTGAATATGACAGTAGAAAAATGTTCGGTATCTGTGTTGACAGTAGCTTAACATGAATGCAAGATTCCAGGATTTATAGAGCAACAGATAATTTATTATGAATTTAACAAGATCTGCATAAATGGATTTATACAGTGAACAGAGGAAGCATTTTAGGTGATTTGATACTGGCAATGGATAGATCTGAGCACAAAGAATCCAACAAAATTTTATTCGCATTTTTATGAGGTGTGTACGATTTATTAAGCATTTTACAACAAGCAGTTTCTGGTAATTTATACAATTTCGGAAAAGATTAAAAATAGGCGGACCAATCAGATCTGGGCCACATAGGTGACCACAGAGTCATGGCCGCAATAGGTCCGGGCTGGCCACAAAGGATCCAGCCACTCATGTCTGAGGACACACACAGGGCTACACGGTCATTCGCAAAGGATCTCGCGTAGCCACACCAGATCCGGGGTGTGTGGTCCGGTGTGCGTCGGCCGGCACCATCGCCGGAGGGCGGCGGTGCGCTCACCGGAGCGGCATTTCCGGTGGCCTTTTGAAGAACGGTGAGCATGAAAGTGGTCAGGGGAATACGGCGAGCTCGCCTCGAGCAACGAGAGGGCGCGGGGATGGCTGGAGCAAGGTCGGCGACGAGGAATGGCGGTGGCGGAGCTTCGGCAACGACGTGAAGGTGGAGAGGTGGCCAGACACAAGCAGGATCTGCACGGACAGCTTCACCGCGACGAGAGGGAGTCTGGCGCGAACACGGTTGACGACGACGACGAGAAGAACGGGAAGACGTAGCTCGACGATGGCGACGGGGAAAAATCCAATTCCGGCGAGACGAGCTGCGGAATTGGATAATGGTGGGATTGGGGGCGTGCGCGAGTTTGGCGTGCACCAACAGGCTCGATGCGGAGGCGGGGAACTCACTGGAGGTGGCGAATCGCACGGCGGCGCGACGGAGCTCAGGGCGGTCGGACTTGGGGACGACGACTCAATCCGCGCGGCTCACGGCGAGTGAGGGAAAAATGGTGGCCATGGAGCGCTCGAGGGAGTTGCGGCGCACTCCTTTGCTTAGCAGTTTGGGCCGGGGCAGGCCTCACGGCGAGGCGGAGCTAGCTCAGCAATGGAGGTAGCGGCTAAGGTTTCGCGACGGGAGAGCGGGGAAATGAGGGAGAGGGAGCGAGGAGGGGTGCGGGACGCCGTTTTGGAGCTCCAGCACGGCGAGGAGCGGGGCCGGGGCGGCACGGCGCGTCCGTACGTCGTCGGCAACGTGGCGGCTGTCTTCCGCGCGCGCTCAGTGAGGTAGACGACACTGACATGCGGGCCCCACAGCATCTTCTCATTTTCCCAGAATTTTTCAAACTGTGCTTTTCCCGAATCTTTGGTACACTATTTGAAGTAGCAAATGAGCTCCAAAATTTGTACATTTGGTACCAATGGAAAGCTATTGAAAAGATCTATCAACTGGCCAACATGCACATCTGGAATCCTAAAGGATTTCAAATGGCAGCTGGTCAAAGTAGAGTACTATCTAAGCTTTAGGGATTTATTTGGGAATCCAAATGAATTTCTAAAATGTCTAAAAATTCTCCAAACTTCTCTCTTGTGGTCCTTCATCCACTTATATTTTTGGTTGATCAAGTTCTTATGGAGAATTTTGAATTCCTTTACTAGCTTAGGTTTGACCATTGTTTGAATTTGAATTTCGAATTTTTGAACCGGGTTTCTCTTTGGATTCTGTTCAGTTTGGGCTGGGTGTTATCGTGATCCAGTGACACGGGGTGTCACAATCATCTGCAGATGTAACTTTTCTCGACTCCTCACGGACATGACACTTGCCAAGAAAAGAATCTTCTACATTGTGCATGTCGATATCTTCATTAATCCAGGAGAATGCTGAACTCAGCGTCAAGCATGGTGGTGCAGTAACCAAGAGCCTTGGCCTCGAGTGTGGTGGCGCGCGACATGTTCGGGAGGTCTCTGATGCCTCCCGAAGACACGTGATGACCTGGGTTAGAGCATACAAGTTAGGATTAGAGAATATCTAGAGAAATAAAAGATTTTCTTCCTTCCATAGGCCTCGTAACTGTCACAGGGAGTCCTAATTTGGAGCCTTCGGTACCTAATATCTCTGATTTTTTATGGCATCGACACATAGATAGCTTCATTTTGCTTGAAGCTGGGTTCCGAACTTGCATAAGCATTGGTGTTCATCTCTAAATTTTGTTGGTCCTGATGGTTTCTTCTGTTTCAGTCAGACTAGCAAACTGCCCATGCGTTGCAATGGGAGTTGAGAAAAAATAACAAGGAAATATTATTTTTCCACAAAAAGCTATTGAAAGTAATAGAAATACAGAAAAATCGTAGGTGCGCAAATGCACCTGTTTCTTGAACAAGAATTAAGGGTACCTGTTAGTGACCACATGATGCCATGATGAGCTACTGAATAAAAGAATGTGAATTGCTTTTTCTTCATATAAACTATGGAAGAATCATAACTATACAAGTTCCATTTCAATTTATGAATGAACATCAGTTCTATTGAATTGTTACTGCAATAATGCTAAATGATTTTTTTATCTTCATGAAAGAACTGTTAAGACAAAAAATCAGGTCCATTTAGCAGTTAATGTTTAATCTAAAATAGAAATAAACCAACAAAAAAAGGTACATAACCTGATCATGAAGGACCCAAGCTGGAGCCACATACGGCTGACCATCATCTTGTATTGGAATCAGTTTTAACTTTAAGAAACTGAATTGTACAAGCAGATATCCATACGACATAGCCAAGAACAGGTGGAATGGTCAGTATACATTTGATTCTAAGCACTACATTGGAAATCTGTACCATAAGTAGGGAAAAATTGGCATATTCTATCTTTGCAAGGAAGGGGAGAAGTCATAGAAAGGACATCACATGCTCTTTCGCAGGAGGAGCATGCACACCAGGATCTGTTATCACTTTTGACGATCCTGATCATGACATATATGCTATAAGCGCAATGTGACTCTACTCAGCCTGAGTTACAAAAGGATGAAAGGATTGCTTAAGTTCAGAAGAAAAGAAGAGATCGGATTAGGCTGGCCTCTTGTTTAACAGAACGACAGGAAGGAGCAGATACGCATTGCAAGGGACAGAAGTCACAGAACGGCAGGAAAAAACATACACCATGTGGCTGGAGCGTTCACAGGAGGGAAAGTGGCCGCAGCGCGATAGCTCGACACAGACTGCGGAGACGCGAGAGCCTGCGCGTGCGCGATCTTTTCCAGGAGGAGGGTCCGAGTTCGTTGAAGTGGAAGGCAATAGCCGGTTGTCCGCATCGAGTATCTGAATCGGATTACATAAGAACAACTGACTTGACAACGCACGTACGGGAAAGGATATACGATTCTATACACGTACGTAAAAACTAAAGTACAGCAGAGTCACACGGACTCAGGCAGGCTGAAAACGAAGATTACAATGTGACGACCTCGGTCAGCATTTTAGAAGAATATACAGTGTTGAAAGAACAGTGGGATATCAACAGGCGATTAGAGTTTGCAGGAAAAGAAGATGATCCACGTTGGAACTCTGAAGGCTGACAGCAAACTTGTGTTGAAAACTCGTTGGATGCGTCATGAGACTGCGGGGACGCGAGAGCCTGCGCCATCTTAGGATGAGGGTCCGAGTTCGTCGAAGTGCGCGATCTGACTGAACTAAACCGAGCCTTTTCCTGAACTGCGCACCAGGAGGCCGTCGTGACCCGTTCCACTAAACTGACAGCGCACAGATGATCCGACGCGGGAAGAATTGCAGCCAACCGTCGGATGCTCCGTTGCTCACCTCGAACGGCTAAGATTTCTCCCCGATCCCGCCCACTGGCTCCACCTACCTACCACCCAGGAGCGGTCGACCTACAAATAACCCTAGGTACGCAGAACCCTACACCCTCCGCCCCACCCACTCTCGGTAGCATCGCCGCCGGAATCCCCTCTAGGGTTCTGCATTCCGCACCACCACAGCACACGCGAGAGAGGAAAAAGGATTGGGGAGGGAGGCGATTAGGGTTTGCGTCTCCACTGGCCAGAACGGCGGCGCCTCCCGGCGACTCTCCACCCCCGAAACTCCGTCCTTGCCGCTCAGTTCGTCAACCCGTCGGTGAACGTCGTTGGGCAGCAGCCTGACTTGTACTTCGCCCCAATCTGCAGGTACGTGCCTAGAGGCATAGGTGAACGCGAATCTCCATCCTCGTTTCTGTCTTGGTGGTGCTATTTCGGTGGACCTAGGCATCACCGTGGCCTACCTCTCATTTCTAGAACTTAGGAAATGATATTAGTCATGGACAGGTCTGGCCCCTGCCTAGTTTCAGATTGGCTGTTGTATGATAGATCAATCCCCGTTCAATAGCACATGATCCAATCGGCAAGTAGAATGATAAATTAAAATATTGAATTCGTTGTACCTGCACATATATCTGTAATAGCACTAGATATGCACCTTCAACTGAATTTTGGCCATTTGTAGGATGTTTTTGTTGGAATGAGCTAGTAGCTAGTTAGGGTTCATGTATCTCGCTGACTTATACTATCACTCTCTCTTCATGTTTTGTGTGACTTCCTGTAACGTAAGCTGCATGCATAATATAACATTATCCTGAGGTTGAGATGTTTAATATACGCTGTCGCTGCATGCATACATGCAAGCGCTTGCACGCCTCGTGTGCTGTTTGTCCATAAATGAACTCTATGTTCCTCGTGCGTTGTTTGTGCTTGACTAATGTGATGGCTTTACGGTGCTTTCCGTAAATGGCTATTGCGCCGATTTCTGGACTTCAGCTGTGCATTCTACTGTGTCATGTTTTCTGTTGAAACAATCAATTTCTAATAACTGACTAATGAGACAGTTTTTTATGCTGCTTGACAGGGTCTTTGCGACCAGTTTACCATTGCTTTGTGCAATGGAAGAGGCACATGCACAAGTTCCTATTGAGATGAGTGTGGAAAGCCTAGAGAAGTTCTGCCGGGAAGCTTCCAGATCCTTTTTTGATGAAATTGGTTTGATTAGCCATCAGATAAATTCTTATAATGAGTTCATCTCGCATGGGCTCCAGGAGCTTTTTGATTCGCTGAGTGAAGTGATTGTAGAACCGGAGAATGATCCTTCCAAGAAAGGATCATGTGGCTGGAAGCATGCCACCATCAAGTTTGGGCGAGTGAAGCTTGAGAAGCCTACATTTTGGTCTCGCAAAAATGAAGCTGATATTGATTTTAAACCAAAGCAGGCTCGCCTCCAGAATATGACATATGCGTCTACCACTACGGGAAACCCTTAATTTGCCGAGTGCCCGAAACACTCGGCAAACCCCGTAATACACTCGGCAAAGAGTTTGCCGAGCGTAACACTCGGCAAAGACCACTCGGCAAACAGCTCTCGGCAAAGCCGAGTTTGCCGAGTGTTTTTTATCAGGCACTCGGCAAAGAGTTTGCCGAGTGTCAAGAAAGCTCTCGGCAAAAAAAAGTAACGTGACGGCGGGAAACGTCTGTTTGCCGAGTGCCCTAACGGCAGGCACTCGGCAAACAAAAAAAATTTGCCGAGTGCCATCCATGGGGCACTCGGCAAACAAAAAAAGTTTGCCGAGTGCCATACCTGAGGCACTCGGCAAACTTCCATTGTTTGCCGATTAGATTGTTAACAACCTATAGTTCACGGTATTATGCTCAGCAAACAACACAATCAAATAGTAACAAAAAAGAACCCAGTTGACATACACAAAGACCTCCAATAACGCAACAACATATCTTCAAACGGTTTATAGCAAACTGGAGTACATACAGAATGGCTGTCAACGGTTGATGTCCAAACTTCATGGATCCACAAGGACATGAGACAACACTTTTATTTCCTCAACTAAACATTATTATGTTCTGATACAACCGAGCAACACAGGCAATACATTAAGCACCCAGACCATGGTGTGCAAATCCATGTAATTCAAAAAGAAGGTGCTATCCCAAGAACAAGTGAAGAGAGATCGCCGGCTTGCATGATTGTGACAGTGACACTTCCAACCAGTCGAGCAACTTACAATGGCGTCAGGCCAACAACACCTGTGCAATAATACACACCGATCAGTCAAATGCACCAGAAACATCGCACTTGTCAAGTATTCAAAAAATGCACTTCCTAATACAATTATATACAGCTGCAGAGTTGGGATCACATTGGATTGCACATGCATAACTCATGTAAAATTGTTGCCGTGGCTTATTATTATTACCATAGAATGGACATTGGTTACAAAATTCAACATCTTTTATCATGTATACTTAAGTGGCAGTACTATTAAATATCCAAATGCATAGAATCACAATATGGCACAAAGAACATACCACATGCCAATCTTCCACCAGCATTCCCAGTAGAGAGGCTAAGCTCGTGCCCACCTGAAAAGAATCAATAGAAAAAAAACAATCAGCCCCGTTTCTTATCTTAACAAGAGTAAAGAAGAATGGAACATAAGTAGGACCAGGCACACACCCTTTCCCAGATCATCTTCAAGCTCATGCACAACAAATGCTCTCCCAACAACTGAATTTGGGCCACTCAAAGGAATCTGTGTAGAAGAAAGCATCAAAGATTAGCTCTGGATGATGGAATGTCGAACTACTATGCTGAATTTATGTAATGCAAAATATGATCAATAATATTTACCTGCTTATCGACAATGGTTGCTTCAGCTACACCTATATCACCAATATGCCACCAGTTGATCAAACAAACAAAGGAAGTTAACATCCAGGAAGAGGAAATTCTGAAATGAATGCCACAACTTTTTCTTTTTTTTTAAAAAAAAAAAGAGGAACAACACATGTATCACTAATTTTTACAGGATATACCTTCAGCATTGGCAACAATGTTTCCCAGGTCACCCGCATGGCGCACTTCGTCCTCGGGTGCACCGTGTGTCATGTTGTTTGGGTTAAAATGTGGTCCTACAAGACGAATTTTACTTTGTAATTAAAGCCATAAGAGGCAAATGGTAGTTGAATAACTAGACGACTGATGAAGCTGTGAAATTTTCAGGCATAACTAAGGTAAATGGAAACAAACCAGTTGATATGCACCCATTTGTGGTGTCGCCAAACTCATGCTGCAAAGACAAACAATTGTGTGTCACTCTTAAAAGTTATAAATCAAAAATTGCAGAGGTGCTGAAAGCAAACACTCACGAGGTGGAAACCGTGAAGGCCGGGAGCAAGGCCAGTGACACAGACGTTCACCGTGGTAGGACCTGTTATACAAGAGCAATTAGAGGAGTAAGATACAACCAACTAGTTACCTGCTAGAACTAGTATATTATTGATATGCAATAATGAGTGTACACAAAAGGTGAACCTTCAAAATCTTATCAGAAGTCAGTCAAGAATTGGCTAAGTAGAGGTGTAAGCAGGAAGCAATCAATACAATAAGCTTAGCTTAGCACTCTGCTTGGTACGCCCACTGAGAAATATTTGACGCTTGGTGTATAGTTGAGCTAGTGAGAGCATCATAAGTGTAGTTAAGCTAGTAAAAGTAAAGGTCACATGAATTCGTTCAATTCCATAGTAGTATATTTGTATCAAGACAGTGCTAGAAATGAAAGCAGTCGTCAAATTGAGTTTTCCAAAGTTTGAGGCATGACGATGTTCTTATATAGCTGGTGACTACTGCAGGGCTAATTATCCGATTTAGTTGCGGTAGAGATAAATTAAATCTTTTCAGCTCATCAGACGAACTAGAGCAATTGCTATGACTGAGGGAAATGCAGCAACTAAGAAAGGGGGGAAAGGTCCCTGATTTGGTCGCCAGGTCAATCTCACAGGAGTAATCGGGATAAGGAAGGGGGAAGCGGAACGCACCGTCGTCCTCCTGGGTGAGCGTGACGACGCCCTCGACCTCGGATGTGCCCTTGAGGACGGCGACGGCCTTCTTGGTGGCGTCGGCGACGACGAGCGCCCTGGCGGCGGCGGCGCCCCCGGGGCCAGCAGCGAAGCGGAGCGAGTGGAAAGGGCGGGCAGAGGACGAAGGACTGGCGAAGAGGGCAGCCGGTGGCGCGGTGGCGGCGATGAGGAGGCGAGCTCGGCAGGGTCGGGGTGGCGGCGTCGGGGCCGAGGGCGCCGCCGACGCGGGCTCCGGCGAGCTCGGGGAGGTGCGGGTCCTCGGGGTGCGGAAGGGGGCGGGGGAGCTCGAGCAGGGGGCGGCGGCGTTGATGGAGGAGGCGAGCTCGGGGTGGCAGCGGCGTCCGGGCCGGGGCGTGGGGAGGCGGCGGCGTCCGGGCAGGCGGGAGGGAGGCGGCGGCGCGCGGGGAAGGAGGCGGCGGCGCGCGGGTGAGCGGGAGGAAGAAGATAAGGGAGAGAGGGAGAAAGGGAAAACGCAGCCCGCGCGCCCAAGTCCTAAAATAGAAAGTTTGCCGAGTGCTAGATCTGAAAGCACTCGGCAAACAACAGACACTCAGCAAAACTTTGTTTGCCGAGAGCCACGGGCCCGGCTCTCGGCAAACATTTTCAACATGAGCTTAAAAAAAATATAAAAATTCGAAATAAATTCAAAAAAAAGCCAAATTTTGTCATCATACATTTCATATCATCTTTTACCTGTAAAAAAAGATTGATGGTGAAATCATATTGCGACCGTCGTTTTGATTTGAAATCTAACCGTCCACTTCATAACTCTATGGATCTTCCTCGAGGATGCTCCGGTTTCTAAACAACATGCGTGACAACCTTTGCGAAACTTTTTCTATGATTTACCATGGCCTCCACATATGATTTCATGATACCAGGATGAGTCTCGTAATTTTTTGACTTTGTTTGAATTAAATAAAAATAAAATACTATTTCAACCAATGTTCGCCCTTATATTTCATGTACAAGATGCGCGATTTTTCCATTCATTTCATGTTTACGGCCTCAAATTGAACTCTGAAACATGAATATCATTTTTTCAGTCACTATATTTCATTATTTGAATCACTTGGAGTTCAATTTTGAATTTTCTTCAAAAAATACTTTAAATGAAATAATTTACTTAAATATAACAAATGCATAGAGAAAAATACCAAATTTGCACATGGAGTAACATGCATATGTATATTGATGTAAAAAAAAAAGAGACAAAAACAAGTTTAAAAAAAAAATAAGTTTGCCGAGTGCCTGCCTGTAGCACTCGGCAAACTCCTAATTTTGCTGAGTGCCTGACGCGTGGCACTCGGCAAACGTTGACGGCGACGGCACCTTTTCCCACCTGGCGCTGGTGCGTGGCACGTGCCCCTGTTTGCCGAGGGCCAAAAACTTTGCCGAGAGCCTTCCTTGCTTTGCCGAGTGCCTTCTCTGTTGGCGCTCGGCAAAACGGGCCTATGCCGAGTGCTAGTTGTTTGCCGAGTGCCTGCGCCTTGGCACTCGGCAACTAGATTGTTTGCCGAGTGCCCGAGTAAAAGCACTCGGCAAACCACTTAGCACTCGGCATAGGCCCGGTTTCCCGTAGTGTACAATGAAAGTTGAAGTAACTCTTTAGGTCCTGAAAATTTCCATTCTCATATCATCCACTTATTATTTATGCCAGTAGCCTGATTGTTTGAAGTATGCTTGACTGTATCAGGTATGTTATTTAGAGAAAAATGATGGGTCTAAAAATGGAAATGATACTTTTGTTCAAAAAAGGGACGATCTTAATGAAACTCGTTGGGTATTTATTGGCTGTCTTCCGGTGATGGTGAACTCAAATTTATGCTGCCTGCATAGTCTCAAGGAAAGTGACTGCCTGTTTGATTCCGGTGGATACTTTTTGGTCAAGGGAATGGAGAAGGTATACCTCTATATCCTCCATTTTGGTCAATATTATTTGTTAATGTTTCATGCTGGATGCTTAAATTTTCCGTTTGTCCTTTTTGCAATCTGAGATGATTTTGTAGGATTTTGAGCTTTCTTTTATCTTGCGTGTTAGCATTAGCTCTTCAGAAGACAAAGAGGTTCAGACATCTTTTTATGATTTCACTTTTATGAAGCATGCTGAATCTATAGCTTTTTGTCATATAAACATGGAGTGCTAACAAAAGAATTAACTTGGGTGCACTAGCTGGCCATGTAGTTCTTATGCTACTGGTACCCTATGCTGGCCTCTTTTCTTTTGTCATGTATGACCTCAGTCAACATTCTGCGTGATGTTATCTGAACTATAGGATAAAACTTTTGTAGGATACTGAGTATTTGCAGATTACATAAACATTCTGTCATATATAGCATGTTTCTTCAGTGTCATTAAGTTTCTTTCTTTGTCAAACCTGCAGGTATTTATTTCTCAAGAGCAAAGATGTCTGAGCAGGGTTTGGATTGCTGACCGACCTTGTTGGACCGTCTCTTTTTTGTCTGGAATCAAACAGCAACACATATATGTAAAGCTAGTGGAATCCACAAAGAGCCAAGACATCAGTGGAAGCAAAATCATTTCCATTTCCTTTTTGTATGCAACTATGCCAATTTGGTTATTGTTTTTTGCACTAGGCATTTCATCAGATAAGGAAGCCTTTGATGTGATAGATATGCACGACTGTGATGCGTCTGTTCTTGACGCAATATCTGTGACTATTAAAGAATCTGTTGAAGTGTGCGAAGGCTTTCGTAAATCAAATAGAGCCCGCCAATATCTTGATGAATTGATTAAAAGTGCAAGATTTCCTCCAGCAGAATCCTTTGACGATTATGTTGCCAGATATCTCTTTCCTGATATCAGTGGAAATAGAAACAAAGCACTTTTCTTAGGTTACATGGTGAAATGCCTGCTAATGGCTTACAGTGGGAAGCATAAATGCGATGACAAGGGTGATTTCCGGAACAAGAGATTGGAACTGGCTGGTGAATTGCTTGGAAGGGAACTTCAGGCACATATTAGGCATGCCCGTAGACGCATGGTTAAGGCCATTCAGAGGGATTTGGATAGTGACAATGATTTAAAAGAGCTGGAGCGTTATCTAGATGCATCAATTGTTACTAATGGTTTAAAGCGTGCTTTCTCCACTGGTTCCTGGTGCCATCCCTACAAAAGAAATGAACGATGCACAGGAGTTGTTGCAACTCTAAGGAGAACAAATCCTCTCCAAACGATATCAGACTTGAGGAAATCTCGCCAGCGAGTTTCTTATGCTAGTAAAGCTGGTGATGCAAGATACCCGTAAGTTTTCTTTTATCTTGAGCAAAACTTCGCATTTCTATCATGTGTCTTTGTATCCTAGTGTATAAAGTATACTGACCTGTGATTGAAACCCTTACAGGAATCCATCCTACTGGGGAAAGCTTTGTTTTATGTCCACTCCTGACGGTGAAAACTGTGGACTCGTAAAAAATCTTGCCGCCACTGCGATTGTTAGCTCTAAGGTGGTGCAGCCTTTGGTTGACAGTTTCATTTCTTGTGGAATGAGTAAGCTGGATGGAATTCCTAGTGAGGAAGTTACAAGACTGGACAAGATTTTTCTGAACGGTATCTGGGTAGGGTCTTGTAATGATCCAGCTACATTCATCTTGCGGTTAAGGTGCATGAGACGCAGCAATATGGTTGATCGACAGGTTCGCTCTCTCTCCCATGGCTAGAAGCTTTCTGCTTAAACCATCATCTCAATGCATTAACATGTGGATTGTTTGCTGCTTTTATGTGTCTGCACCACCTCCATAATATATACAAATAATGCACGACATGATGTCTAAAATGTTTTTACATGTTTCATGCTATAATTAGGTTGAAATCAAAAGGGACAAGCGCCAAAAGGAAGTTCGTGTGTTTTCTGATGCTGGGAGAATCCTCAGACCACTTCTTGTGGTTGAAAATCTGGATAAAATCAGAAAACCAATGCGCCATTCATACTCTTTCCAGGAACTACTACAACAAGAAGTAATCGAGTTCATTGGTGTTGAAGAGGAGGAAGACATAATATGTGCTTGGGGAATCAGGCATTTGTTTGGAATTGAAGGAGAGGTCACAAATTATACTCACTGTGAGCTGGATCCTTCTTTTCTTCTAGGATTAAGTTGCAGTCTTATACCGTTCGCAAACCATAATTTTGCTCGGAGGGTACTGTATCAGTCTGAAAAACACTCGCAGCAAGCTATTGGATACTCCACGACGAATCCACTTATCAGAATTGACACTCTTTCTCATCAGCTATATTATCCTCAGAAGGCACTTTTCAAAACTGTTGTAGCTGAATGTATTGGGAGAGCAGATTATGCTTCTGGAAAAACAGATGACTTCACTAGACCTGAATATTTCAATGGCCAAAATGTAATTGTGGCCGTCAACGTTCATCTGGGTTTTAACCAAGAGGATTCCCTGGTAATGAACAAGGCCTCTCTTGAACGAGGTATGTTTAGAACTGAGCACCTCAGGAGCTATAAGGCAGAAGTAGAGGGCAAACCACTGAGATTGAAGGAAAAGATAAAATTTGGAAAAATGGAAAGTAAAAGGGGACGTGTTGACAAACTTGACGATGATGGCTTTCCATACATTGGGGCGAGTCTTCAGACCAACGATATTGTTATCGGGAAAGTCTCAGATGCTGGAGAAGATCACAGTATTAAGCTGAAGCATACTGAAAAGGGAATGGTACAGAAAGTATTACTTTCAGCAAATGATGAAGGAAAGAAATTTGCTGTGGTTACTCTAAGACAGGTAAATCATATTTATCTGTAGCAGTAATATCATTTATATATATGTCACACTCCTTGAACTATGGCTCCATTAGCAATTATCCTAATCTTATCTATGAAAAAATAAAACAATGCTTTTTTCTCTTCCTCTCTCTCACTGTTCCACGGATTTTTTGATAGGAAACATCAACAGCTGCCACTGCTTCTTAGTCGAGTGTGTTGTCAGTTTTGTATGCATAACTTTGGTTTCATTGACCTTTCCTTTTTTAAATCACGAATTCTCTACCCTTTTTCGTGCCCTGGATATAAGATACAACTATGGGTACCCTAGAGAGGCCATGATTTTATGGGTGGGGTTCCTTTACTTCATTTATGTATAATACAAAACTTTATATACCAGGCAACCCAATAATCTTGTGAATGCGCCATACTTCTATTTTCTTTTAACCTTCCATTTGCAACATGATGTGTCTCATATTTTATTAGCTGCATAAAGTTCTGTGTCTGTTTTGATTTCAGGTTCGGTCACCGTGCTTTGGTGACAAATTTTCCAGCATGCATGGCCAAAAAGGTGTTGTGGGCTTTCTTGAATCTCATGAGAATTTCCCATTTACTCACCAAGGCATAGTGCCAGATATTGTGATAAATCCACATTCCTTTCCGACACGTCAAACTCCTGGTCAGCTGCTTGAAGCGGCGCTTGGAAAGGGAATAGCTCTCGGAGGTACAGTGAGATATGCGACACCGTTCACCACAGCATCGGTTGATGTTATTGCCGAACAGTTGCATAAGTAAGTGTTTCTGCTTTGCAATTTATGAATTAGTTGCTTCTGTGATTAAGAAACTATCATTTTCCACTCTATGCATAGGTGAAAAGCTTTCAAAGGGTTAGTATTTTATTGATCCTATTGTAGTTGAGCTTTTATCAGTAGATAAGCATACTGGCATTCTTATAAGAGTCTTGTGCATCATTAACGTGCCTTATGCTTTGGGCTCAGTTAGTAGTTACTTCTTACTGCACATATAGCGAAAAGTCATGCATAGAAGTCAATTAGATAAACACATACCACATGTTTCCTAATGTGCGCTTCTTGATGCACACAATATGTATTTGATTTGATTTTGATGGGTAGATATCATTAATGTGATAAAAGGTGGAATTACATAGCTTTTGATTTACTGATATTTGTATCAGTTGGTGCTTCTTATTGTCAACCGAGACATTCATAGTGTCACTAGAGACGAATCTGAATGTACTCATGTACCGTCATTTGCCATTAGTGTGCATCCTATTTTAGAATATCATGTGTAATATTATTGGGACTAGACTGTGATTAGAAAATATATGGCTATTTTTCTTGGTCTATAGACTAGTTTTCCTCTGTGACTTGTTAATTTCTAAAACTTCATCTTGTTGCATTGTAGGGCTGGATTTCAAAGATGGGGAGCCGAAAGTGTTCTCAATGGCCGTACAGGTGAAAGGGTGCAGTCCTTGGTTTTCATGGGCCCTACCTTTTACCAGAGGCTGATTCACATGTCTGCAGATAAGGGGAAGTTCCGGAATACCGGACCAGTGAACCCACTCACAAGACAACCTGTTACTGACAGGAAAAGGTTCGGCGGAGTTAGGTTCGGAGTTAGGTTTGGAGAAATGGAACGTGATTGCCTCCTTGCCCATGGTGCAGCGGCCAACCTCCATGAACGGCTCTTCGTGCTCAGTGACTTCTCCGAGATGCATGTCTGCCAGACTTGTGAGCGTATGGCCAATGTTACCATTAGGTGTGTTCCAGGACGTAAAAAGATCCGTGGCCCATACTGTGGCTTCTGCAAGTCTTCAGAGACCATAGTTCGGATCAATGTGCCCTATGGTGCAAAGCTGCTCTACCAGGAGCTCTTCAGCATGGGTATCTGCCTCAAGTTTGAGACAGAAGTCTGACAGACTCTGAAATTTCTTATGCAGTAATGTACTTATTTGTCGAGATTTCATTATGTACTTATATGTGACAGCAATGTGAACTGTCTTAGAACTCTTGAAACTTGAAACCTTGTAGCGATAATGTGCTGTTTCACTCTAGTCTGATTAACTATGCCCAGTTGAATGGACGTTAGTTCCCTTTTTCCTGTGTGGTTTACTCTGTCGCATGCCTTGTTTTTTTTTTTTTTTTTAGCAGATCGTATTTGTGTAGTACCTCTGAATCTGACGCTAAGTTGGGATTAGGAAATGTTGCTGTTGCAGTTTGGCGCGGACTGATTATGGAATGTCTTGTGGTTATGCAGCTCGATCATGAACGCGTCTATTGATTTCAAGTCTTAAATGTACGGCGACATCGAGGATCATAGTCCTTGTCGACTCAGTCTGGTTGTGACACCCCATGTCACTGAAGCCGGATAGAAATCATCTTGAACTGAACAGAAACCATAAAGAAATCAAGTTCAAAATTCGAAATTCAAATATCCAAACATTTGTCAAATTCAAGCTTCTGAAGGAAATCAAACTTCTCAATACCAAGTTGAGCAACCAAAAATACCAGTGGATAGCCCTTCTGAAATCATAATTTTGGAGATCTTTTGAGGATTTCAGAAATTCATTTGGTAGCTCAAATAAATCTGCAAAGCTTAGAAAGTATCCTACTTTGACCAGCTGCCATTTGAAATTCTTTTGGAGTTCAGCTGTGCATGTTGGCCAGATGGTAGCATTTTCTAAGATCTTTCCAAAGGTACCAAATTTGTGAATTTTGGAGCTCATTTTCTACATCAAATGATGTGCGCAAATTTGGAGAAAATCACAGTTTGAATTAATCCGGGAAATTGAGAAGATGTCATGGGGCCCGCTCGTCAGCCTCACCTCTCTCACTGCGCGCGTCGGCGCTTTGCGCCACGTCGCCGACGGCGTACGGCTTCGCCGTGCCGCCCCGGCCCCTCTCCTTGACGCTCCTCGTGTCAAAACGCTGTCCCGCTCCTCTTCTGGTCCCTCTCCCTCGCCATTTCCCCACTCCCCGTCGTCCAAACCCTAGCCCCACCATTGTCGCATCGAGGTCAAGCTCGAGCTCGCATGCATCCGTCGCCATCGAGCCAGTTCCCGGCCGTGAATCCATGCAGACAGGTGCGATGTGGCGCCACTGAGTTTCCCATGGCGCCATTTCCCTCCTTTCCTCCGGGAGAGCGCGGATTGGTCGTCTCCTTCAACTCCGGTCACCCTCGCCTCCCTCTGCAATGTTGTCGATTCTCGTCGCTTGGGTAAGTCCCGCGTCGATTCCTCGCACCTTGAAGTGCGCATCGAGCATGCGCACCACTCTGACCCCGCCTCCTTTCGAATCTGCAATCCAGGTCTGGAAGATCACTTTTCCCCATCGTCGGAGTTCACCGCCGCGAGGAGCGACCCGCCTCTGACCGTCTTCCTGGCCCTCTCCTCGTCGACACCATCCACGTCAAGCTTCCCCTCGTCGAGGTGCAGCTCACGCACCATCGTCTGCAGGTGGAGGACCACCTCACCGCTCCCGTGACGTCACTGGAACCCCGCCACCCGACACTCCTCGTCGCCGACCAACTTCCGGCCACCCTCGCCCGCTCCGGGGCGTCTGGGTGAGCTCCCCACCTTGCACCCTACCCCTCCGTGCTATCCACAGGCCCCGCGCGCTAGCGGAGCTTACACCGGTGTTGACGGTCGCTACGGACCAATTTCAACCGTCAACTAGCTAAATAAATAAGAAGGATTGGACATTTCTTACACGCATTTTATTTAGAAATAATCTATTTCCACATGTACCTCTAGATTTTAGTGTGCAGGTGGAATAACGGAGAAATCCAGGTGAAACCATGCCCCAAGGCGACGAAACAACACTTTTACAAACTCGACGTTCGCCGCGGGAATACAACTCCAAGACAAAAGGCCAAATATCGTCAAAGTCCAACACAACCAAGGCCTAATGCACCTGGACCAGAGAAGAAGACCCAGAGGGGGAGCCACCTGCCAAAGCCCAGCCCAGGTGGGGCCAGGCACAGGTCGGCCGACCTGGCAGGGTGGCCCCCTGGGCCCATCTTTTTATGGCGGTTTGTAACCGACCTCTGGAGGTCGGTTCCCCCTGCATTAAATGCCACCGACCTCAGGGACCGCCTCCAGAAACCGACCTTCAAGACTATAAATAAAGGGGTACCCCCCCTCCTGGAGGACACACCACAACACAAGGATCATTCCCTCCTCTCCTCACGCTAGAGCTAGAGACTCTTCTAGGTAGTGCTAGGCTGAGTAGTGGGCTGCCTCATTGCTCCCAAGGTCTTGTGGAGAATTGGGTATAGCTCTTGTATCCTCTTTTTGTAAGACTTGTTCTTCGTCTAATGGAATACATTCGTTCGTATAGTTGTTATGTGCTTAGTAGTTTGATCATGATCCTGCATGAATGTTCATCGTTCATTCATGTTTGTTCATCGCTCGTTCATGTTTGTTCATCGTTCATCGATGATCGCTAGTAAACATACATCGAGCGTTCCTTGTTCGTTCATGCTTGATTATCGATTATTCTTGCACGTACTTAATTGATCGTCATTCGTCGCTCGTTCTTGAGCGACGAACGCTTATGCATAACTTAGTGCTTGCTTTGATCCTTTTGTTTAATTCATGCTAGTTAGGCTAGTTGTTCTTATGTTTTGGCATCGGGCTCTCTGTCCTGCAAAGGTGCTCTAGATTTATCACCCCGTCGATCCGAAGGGTTGGGGGTGCCTCGAGGGATCTAGAGTTGTGGTTAGTGACGCCGGCATGGTGCTGGGGTTGTCTCTCCACCCTTGAGTATGTGCGTGTCCCACGGTTTGTAGAGGTAGGTGGCAGGAAGTGACAGCCCTGTCCATCCAAAGGAACCCTCCACGTTCGGGCACGGCATAGGAGTATGTAAATGCGCCGGAGTCGCGGGGCAGACCCTGCGTATGCCGGACCTCCCGAAGTTGCCTAGACATAAGACGCTTGCTTGCGCTTGCATGATCTTAGATGATAGGTAGAGGCCTTGCACGCTCTATGAATGTTGTACTTTAGGAGTAGTAGCTCACTAGTCTAACTTAGCATTGCTTAGAATTGTCTCTCGCCTTTTATTAGAGAGAGTGGGATACCTTTGTGTGTGTCACACTATGCTCAACTATTGAACTTTACCCCTGTTTTGGAATGTGGTTATATCATCTATCATTTGTAACACCATGAACATAAGTACTCTTGTCAACCATGTCTTCCCTTGGGAAAATATAAATACGATACCCTTGGAATACTCTCGGGTGAAATGCTACAACGGGTTATCCGTCCGCTTGCGGATATTCAATTAACATGATAAACCTTATAATACATATCTAGTACTTGTTACTAGACGTGGATTATTTGGTTAATAGTGCAAGTGACTCAAATCATAACCCCCGGCGTCTCCCGCGGTCGCGTATTTTCTGCGTGACCGTAAGAGACGCCAACAAGCATTTCTGGCGCCGTTGCCGGGGAAGACATTGGTTAATAAGAATACGATGATTGTTCATGATTACCCTTGATATGATCTAACCATTGCCCATGCAGGCTAACCTTGATCTGTTTTCTCTTTGATGTGAAAACAGGATAGTGTATGCGTGGATTCGACTTGCCGCAAAACTTCGTTGACAATCCCGAGTCACTTGTGAGGAAGACTCGACCTCGCGTCATGGTATCCCCTCAAGAACTCACGACAAGCGAACCCGCATCTTCCGCACCATCAACTTCAACAAACATGGCTAACAGGACCCTTCGTGAGTACTCCGCGCCCTCCGTCGCCAATGTGCCCGTTGGACCCACTGTCGACGTGGGTGACGAAGGACTCGACATCAAGTCCAGCCTTATCACTATGGTGCAGGCCATACCCTTTTGTGGGAAGGCCCACGAGGACGCCAACACTCACCTTCAACAGTTCCTAGAGATATGCAACACATCAGCCACAACCGGAGATGCCATCAAACTCCGCCTGTTTCCCCTCTCCCTCCTTGGGAAGGCGAAACAATGGTTCTACAACAACCGTGCAAGCATTGACACTTGGAACAAATGTTGTACAGAGTTCCTCGCTAAGTTTTTCCCGATGGGCAAAACCAATGCCCTTCGTGGAAGAATCTCAAGCTTCTAGCAAGCAGCAAATGAATCCATACCCGAGGCGTGGGAGAGGTTCCAAGAATACATATCTGCCTGCCCACACCATGGGATGGAAGAATGGCTCGTTCTTCAACACTTCTACAACGGGTTGACATCAACAGCCCGTGGACATATGGATGCCGCTGCTGGTGGAGCTTTCTTCTCCAAGACCGTGGCTCAAGCAAAAGAGCTCATAGAGAAGATGGTTTCAAATCAAGGGTGGAGTGACGATCGACTCCAAACACGCTCAAAAGGCATTCACCCTGTCAAAGAGGTGGACATGTTATCCGCCAAACTTGACCTCCTCATGAAGCGCTTGGATGAACACAACTCGAATGGCAGTGTTCGTGCATTGGACTCACGCATAACGTGTGAGGAATGCGGGGACACAGGCCATATGGGGAAGGATTGCCCCCACATCCAAGAAGATGCATTCTACATGAACAACAACAACGGGTACCGTCCAAATGGAGGCCAAGGATATAATCAAAACCGACCATCCTATCAAGGAGGTAACAATTTTTCTGGCTTTAACAATAATCAGCCTTCCTTGAAAGACTTAGTTTTTGGCCAAGCTAAAATTAACGAATCAATCAATAAAAAGTTTGCTGCCAATGATAAAGTTCTAGAAAATATAAATTCACAGTTAGAAGGTTTTTCCTCTGCTTTCAAAAATCAACTGAGCTTTAATAAAATGATAGAAACTCAAATTGCTCAGCTTGCTGCTCTTATTCCTGCCTCTAATTCTGGGAAGATCCCAGGGCAACCCGAGGCTTCCTTAGAAAATGTTAATGCGGTTACCACGAGGGGAGGAAAGTCCACTCGGGATCCGCCATATCCTAACCATGCAGGTAAGAAGAACAGAATTGAACAAGAAGAAGAAGGCCCTTCTAACACCCAAGAGAAGGAACATGACGAACCAAAGGCAGCCGGTGGGGAGGCAATAGAATTCCAAGACACCAACTTCATGCCGTTCCCACACCGAAACAAGAAGCCAAAGGTGGATGAACAGTTTGACCGTTTTGTTGAGGTCATCAGAAAAATTCATGTCAACGTGCCTTTGATGGACATGGTACAAGTGCCCACATATGCACGTTACCTCAAAGACATCCTCAACAACAAACGACCACTACCCAACACAGAGATGGTCAAACTCACCGAGGAGTGTAGCGCAGCTATACTCAACCGGCTTCCAGAAAAGAAAAAGGATCCTGGCTGCCCCACCATATCATGCTCTATCGGGGCACATCACTTCGAGCATGCGTTATGTGATCTAGGGGCAAGCGTCAGCGTTATGCCCAAGGAATTCTTTGATCGATTGAGCTACACAGAGCTGACTCCTACACCAATGAGGTTGCAATTAGCAGATTCATCTGTTCGCTACCCCGCGGGGATAGCCGAAGACATTCCGGTAAAAATCCGGGGCAACTTCATTCCGGTGGACTTCGTGGTGCTGGAGATGGACATTGATAAGGAGACGCCCCTCATCTTGGGACGTCCCTTCCTCAGCACCGCGAAGGCTCAAATCGATGTTGGGGCCGGAGAAATCCGTTTCTACATCAATGAGAAGGAGGAAAAATTCGAGTTTCAACCCCGAAAAGAACAATGCTCAATGATCAAGATCAAGTATGGGCCAAATCCCTCAAACATCAAAGAAATCGAAGTGACTCCAAGAAAGACGGACAATCTCATTGCTTTTTGGAAGCAACTTGACAAACGTGAGAACCCGTCATGGTACCAACCCAAGAAGCCTGCAACACCACGACCAGGATTATGGGTCAAGAAATCAGCCCCTCAAAAGCCACCTACACAGCCCAAGATCAAACAAGTGTGGCAAGTAAAGAAGGTGCAGCCATCCTCATCTCCAAGGATAGGGCCGGCACCTCAAGAATGAAACCAATGGAGAAGTCCTTGCTCGCCAGACTTAAAACGGCGAAGCCCTGGCCGACAGGTTAATCGGCATTATCATTTCTTTTGATTCCTTTTGGATTTTCCTTCTCAAACCCACCACTTGCATTTAAAAACTTCAAAATCACCTTGCATATTTTATTTCACCACAAGAAAATTTTTTATTTCAATCGTTTGAATTTTTTTCGCCAGCATATTCGCTTTCATCTCGCCATGCATACAAAAATCAATTTTCCAAAAAAATACTTGGTTCTTCAAAACTTTTCCACTCTTTTGTGCAAGGTTTTGGATTACCTCTGTACCACTACAATAAGTTTTTCCACGTATTGGAAATTTTCCAACATTTTTCTCTTCTAGTTTCAAAATTTTCCGAAAACCATTTGAATTTTGAGGCATGATTCTATTTGGAAATCTTTCTGAGCAACGTTTTCGAGGATTCACTGGACATAGCATCCAAGGTCATGAACTATATGACCGTTGGAGGCTGTGGGTCAAGAGGGGGGACAAGTGGGCCCAGCTGGGGGTCGGCCGACCCCACCAGGACAGGTCGGCCGACCTGGGGTAGCCGTTGCTGCCCCCCTGTTTTTTCCCAACGGTCACCTGCCCCCTCCAACGTTCAAAAATGGCTACATTTCGTGCTATAAATTGGAGTGACCGACCAGGAGCTCTCTCCCCCTCACACACACTCATTTCACTCCTTATTCACTTCATTCTCTTGCTCTCAAAGCTCCCTCATTACTCTCACTTTGTGCTTGCCTCAAAGTTTTGCAAAAGGATTTTCTCTCCTTTTTGTTTTCTCAGTTTGTGTTTTGTTTTTGCTTTTCCCGAGTTACGATTTTCTTGCTCACAAGAACAACCGACGGTTTCACCGATTGGATTTTTTCTAACATAACCCGTTCGGAGCTATTGTTCTTGTGTTCTTGCTCTCCTTGTGTGCAGCCATGACCGGTGCCAAGAAGCTGTACGGAGCGTTGAAGAGGTCCCTAAGTTCAAAATCAAGTCCAAGCCCTTCACGCCGAAGCACTCGCACGCGCCCCGCAGTCGAGCCACCGCCAAGTCCACCACATGAAGCCGAGGAAAAAGAGCAAGAGGGCAACATCGAGCATCGTCTCCTCGTCGACACCGACCTCGACTTGGTGGGCGAGTACGAGACGAACGCCTACGCGCTTCTTCAAAACCGTATCTTTGCTCCTACGCGAGCATTTGACACGGGGCTGCTGCAAAAGACTGGTATGGATGCTGAATTTGCTCGAGTTTTTAAGACCATAGGGTGGAAATATTTTGCTAGTGTAGATGAGCCGGGTTCCCGCTTGCTTACACTTCAGTTTTTATGCACCCTACGAGAGGTAGATGAGGGTATTACTTTTCGGTTTTTCCGGGAAGAATATCGTTTGAAATGGAAAGATCTTAGCATACTTCTCGGCTTTAATTCTCGCTGCAATGTTGATGTTGATAATGCCCTTCCTGAATTTTCAAAGCTTGCATTTTGGGAAAGGATTACGGGTTTTTCAACATGTGTGCAGCCTAGAACTAATCACATCCATCACCCTACTTTGCGTTTCTTGCACATGTGGATTGGCATCACTCTTTTTCCTAGAAGTGATATTAGAATTGTGCGCGAAGATGATATGAAAATTCTTTATGCTATGGTTGAAAAGATTAAGATTTCTCCTGTCCAATACTTGATTCATCATTGGTTAGAAAATTTTGGGATGATGGGACCAATTGAATGCACCTCGTTAATTACACGTATTGCTGCGGGAGTGGGTGCCTTGCATGATGCTAATGTTGAATATATTTCTACACCCCGCATACTCATAAACGAGGGTTATCTTATTCGTGGTCATACACTTAAGCATGGTCCAAATGATTCCCTCATATTTTATTTTGTCGGGTATACAAACGAGTTTCGGTTACCTAACCCGGATCTTCGCTTGTATACTTGCAAAAATCTAACCATTGAGCTCCAAGAAATGGAGAGTGCGCGCAGGAGTATTTCTTCTCACAGGAGGACGCGCAGGTCGGAGCAGCCATCAAGTTCCGAGGCACCCACACCGCAGCCCATGGCTCATGGCGGCCCGGGGTATGGTCACACCGGGTATTTTCCCGGTGCGTACTCAGCCCCGCCACCGCACATGGCCGGGGGCTCGGCGTGGCAAACCTCGGGGCATGACCCAAGGATGTTCACTCCGCAACAACAATGGGAGGAACACTCCTCCGACTCTGGTGCGACTCAAGGTTTCCACCTTGAGCAAGCGATGAACAACCTCTTCGAGCAAATGGGAAGGCTCGAGACCACGGCAGGAAACATCGACTACACGCTCAACCAACATATCCTGCAAACCCATCAGTGGCAAGAGCGCACCGACACCCAGCTCACCAACCTCACCAACATGATGGAGCGGGGACAAGCCGATCTTTTACTCGCTCTCACTCTTCTGTCCTCTCTATTACTCGCTCCAAGTATTACACTCGTTGGGCTCAAGGTAGCATTACTAAACCTATAAAGAGCGGTAGGCTATTCTAAGAGGAATTTACTGTAAAATAGATATCTCTTTGCTCTTCAGCCTGTAAGTCTGAAAGCAAGTCAGTTGTAGGCCAGACCTGTCATCAGTAGTTCTACTTTTGTAGATTGAAGCTTTTATAAGGCAGGAATGAGAGCTGCAAAGGCAGAGATAAAGCTGCGATTGCTCTTGCTCGACTCTTCATGGCACGGTTGGCCGGGAATGAGAACAAAAGGAGGAAGAAGAAACTGGCTAAGATTCAATTGACCTATATAGCAACCAGTTCAACTAAAGGAAGTAGCTTACGGGCTTAAGGCTGCTAGGGACTCTGGGGCGAGAAGAAGCTTTTCCTGCATTCCTGTTGATGCAGAGATCAGACGAGAAGGCCCATCTCTTTACTAGAATCCGATGTGATAGAAGGAGCAGCTCTAGCTTAAGCCTAAGTTGATCCTTACTGTTCAAGATGTCTACAACACAACAAGGTAGGCGAAGCCACTAGTTTACTTGCTTGAAAAAGGCAACCTTAGCTGATTCACATTACCTCTTGTTATTTAACAATCCTTCCATGTCCAATCCACCCATCAAAGCAGCTACAATGAGTAAGGAAGTTAGCAACACCACTTAACTCATGCTTCTGTTCGACTAGTTGTTCCCGTAACTCTTATTTCTAAAATTCCCTCTTTATCTGATCCTTGAAATCAATTTTCCCTTCATTCCTGTCAATTCTTGACCATCTGATAGTTCGTAACAGCCAGGGGAGAACAGTTCATTCATTGGTTAGCCTTCCATTCAGGTCGCTTAGTTAGGTATTTGAATCAGCTGGAACGATGTCTCGGAACTCTTCAAGGAGAGGTTTCAGCTCTGCGGGGACTTCGAGGTCTCCGTTTTGAGGGGCGGTCTCTTTTACCAATAAGGCAAAGACTACCCGAAACTATTCTAAGGCTTCGTGAAGTTAGGTCTTTTTAAGGAAAAGGCTATTCTCCGCAAGAACCGATTTGGATGTGTCTCCGATTTTCAACGGACCAAGGATCACCTTAACTCTGTCTTTCTCAAAAGAATAGGTATTCAAACCCATCATGGACTACCTTTCTTTCATACTGCCAAGGTTACGATGGAGATGTCAATCTCTGGTTGAAGAAGATGGTAAACCACAGATGTCAATCTCTGCCTAACTCAAATAAAGTAGAAGGGGGAGCATTAGCCTGAGGTGGTCACCATGTGATTCTAACCCTTCACTGTACACCAGGATATCGTCGAAGAATACGAGTACAAACCTTCTCAGCAGTGGATTGAATACCATGTTCATCAAATTGTTGAACGTGGCCGGTGCGTTGGTCAGACCAAATGGCATGACCTTATATTCGAAATGGCCTTGGTGGGTCGGCTTACTTTCGCCATATGGGGTTCAATCCACCAAACCCATGAGCAAGAACAAGCTTGGGGGAGGCGCCATACTCCCCACTAAGGTATCATGTATCGCAACTTGTATCATTTTATTTTTTTCTCTCTTTGTTTTTGCTTGTTCTTGCTCCTCATATGAAAAACAAAATAAAAATGACAAAACTAAAAAGAACAAAAATAAGTAGTGTAGTCTCTTTATGCGCTGTAAAAATATTCCTAGTCTTTCTATGTTGAGATGATGAATAGCTGCTCTGCTTTATCTCTCTCTTGTGCCTAGTTCATAACTTAGTACTCTCCTAGTTTTGAGTTTGTTGGCTAAATAAAACTCGCTTAGAACCTGAAACTTGTGGGTTGCATACGTTTGCGCTGAACCTAAGTTGTTGTGAGAGATGATATGGTAAAAAGAGCTACTCAATCTTGTTCCAAGTTAAGCTTGAAAACTCCGGAGCTTTTGTTTTCGAAAATCATAAAAATTTATAAGTTCCTCAGTGATGTTAATTTCCTACCAAAGCCATATGTAGTACTTCATGTAAAACCTTACACATATGCTGCTTGCCATTTCGTTGAGCTTTATCAAAATTGTGCGACCCTAGTGAGATGCTCTCCATACTCTCATGATCAAGATCACGTACACATTCCACCTCATATGCTATACTTCTACTCCGGAAGTTAGCAACCATGTCATGCCATCCACCAAAATAAATACGCTCCTCATCATATACCACCTCTCTTGAAATATCAAAAGTAGGCATGGCTATGCAAAAGAAAGTAAGAAAATAAAAGATGAGCATGATGAAAAGAAAGAGACAAAATCTGCTCTCATTTTGAGCATGGAAAAAGAAAGAAGAAAAGATAGCCATGCCCAAAATACAAAATAAAGAGAGGTGAACAAAAAGAGGAGTAGTCACATACACCACCATCCACATATACACACTTGCACATCTTGATCTACGATTGTATGGCTTGCTATCTCCGTGGATCCACTCTTTTGGTTTTGCAAAATATGAATGCAAGTATGCCTCTTTACATATCCTACCTTGAGCTCCACAAAGGCTTATTAGATATAGGATGAGGCAACACACATGCCTTGGTAAGGGATAAAAACACCGCTTGAGCGACTCGAGAGTATCACTAGAGGAACTTGATTTTATTCTTGAAAATCTTTTTGAAAACCTCCGGAGAATAAAAGCAAGACAAGGGATGAGAAAATAAATGCTCCATACACCATTCTCTCTCTCAACCGCCCAAGGTAAAGTATAAAGCAAAAGCCCCATAAGGATTAAGGGAAAAGGGTGAGTTACCATGGCCAACTTATTCAACTCAAGGATGAGTATCTCTGTTATAAACTTGGTACCTTTGAGAAGTAGGCATTGTAGCAACTCCTGATCAACAACCTAAAGTCATACTTCTTGCTCGGGACGAGCAAGGGGTAAGCTTGGGGGAGTTGTTGACGGTCGCTACGGACCAATTTCAACCGTCAACTAGCTAAATAAATAAGAAGGATTGGACATTTCTTACACGCATTTTATTTAGAAATAATCTATTTCCACATGTACCTCTAGATTTTAGTGTGCAGGTGGAATAAGGGAGAAATCCAGGTGAAACCATGCCCCAAGGCGACGAAACAACACTTTTACAAACTCGACGTTCGCCGCGGGAATACAACTCCAAGACAAAAGGCCAAATATCGTCAAAGTCCAACACAACCAAGGCCTAATGCACCTGGACCAGAGAAGAAGACCCAGAGGGGGATCCACCTGCCAAAGCCCAGCCCAGGTGGGGCCAGGCACAGGTCGGCCGACCCCCCTTGGCCAGGTCGGCCGACCTGGCAGGGTGGCCCCCTGGGCCCATCTTTTTATGGCGGTTTGTAACCGACCTCTGGAGGTCAGTTCCCCCTACATTAAATGCCACCGACCTCAGGAACCGCCTCCAGAAACCGACCTTCAAGACTATAAATAAAGGGGTACCCCCCCCCCTCCTGGAGGACACACCACAACACAAGGATCATTCCCTCCTCTCCTCACGCTAGAGCTAGAGACTCTTCTAGGTAGTGCTAGGCTGAGTAGTGGGCTGCCTCATTGCTCCCAAGGTCTTGTGGAGAATTGGGTATAGCTCTTGTATCCTCTCTTTGTAAGACTTGTTCTTCGTCTAATGGAATACATTCGTTCGTATAGTTGTTATGTGCTTAGTAGTTTGATCATGATCCTGCATGAATGTTCATCGTTCGTTCATGTTTGTTCATCGCTCGTTCATGTTTGTTCATCGTTCGTTCATCGTTCATCGATGATCGCTAGTAAACATACATCGAGCGTTCCTTGTTCGTTCATGCTTGATTATCGATTATTCTTGCACGTACTTAATTGATCGTCGTTCGTCGCTCGTTCTTGAGCGACGAACGCTTATGCATAACTTAGTGCTTGCTTTGATCCTTTTGTTTAATTCATGCTAGTTAGGCTAGTTGTTCTTATGTTTTGGCATCGGACTCTCTGTCCTGCAAAGGTGCTCTAGATTTATCACCCCGTCGATCCGAAGGGTTGGGGGTGCCTCGAGGGATCTAGAGTTGTGGTTAGTGACGCCGGCATGGTGCTGGGGTTGTCTCTCCACCCTTGAGTATGTGCGTGTCCCACGGTTTGTAGAGGTAGGTGGCAGGAAGTGACAGCCCTGTCCATCCAAAGGAACCCTCCACGTTCGGGCACGGCATAGGAGTATGTAAATGCGCCGGAGTCGCGGGGCAGACCTTGCGTATGCCGGACCTCCCGAAGTTGCCTAGACATAAGACGCTTGCTTGCGCTTGCATGATCTTAGATGATAGGTAGAGGCCTTGCACGCTCTATGAATGTTGTACTTTAGGAGTAGTAGCTCACTAGTCTAACTTAGCATTGCTTAGAATTGTCTCTCGCCTTTTATTAGAGAGAGTGGGATACCTTTGTGTGTGTCACACTATGCTCAACTATTGAACTTTACCCCTGTTTTGGAATGTGGTTATATCATCTATCATTTGTAACACCATGAACATAAGTACTCTTGTCAACCATGTCTTCCCTTGGGAAAATATAAATACGATACCCTTGGAATACTCTCGGGTGAAATGCTACAACGGGTTATCCGTCCGCTTGCAGATATTCAATTAACATGATAAACCTTATAATACATATCTAGTACTTGTTACTAGACGTGGATTATTTGGTTAATAGTGCAAGTGACTCAAATCATAACCCCCGGCGTCTCCCGCGGTCGCGTATTTTCTGCGTGACCGTAAGAGACGCCAACAACCGGCGTGGCGCGCCGCCGCTTTCCGGCGACGGCTCCGGCAAGCGCACCGTAGCCCACACAGCGTGGATCTCGTGTGGCTACATGGGATCCTGTGTGGCTAACCCTGTGGCCAAACCTGCGCTTCCGCACGTGAGTGGCCGGATCTTTTGTGGCCAGCCCAGATCTTGTGCGGCCCAGACCTTGTGGCCCAGATCTGATTGGCCGGCACCTTTTTAATCCGTTTCTGAATTAGTTAAATTACAAGAAATTGACAGAAATTTGTAAAATACATGGTAAATCGTATACAACTTAGAAAAATGCAAACCTAATTCTATTGGCTTCCATGTACTCTGTTCTGTCCAGGAAAAATGTCAAATCACTTAGTACACTTCATCGATTTCCTGTATAAATATCTTTATGCAGAACTTGTTTAATTCATAATAAATTATATGTTGCTCCACAAATCCTGAAATCTTGCATGCTTGTTAATATGCTGATAAAATACTTACATAACATTTTTCTACTGTCATATGATGTTTAATTAGTTTCTTATGACTTAAATGGTGTTCTGCATTGTTTAAATCAATATAAATAATCCTGATTGAAATAAATCATCAAACTTCTTTCAACAGAAAAATGCCACTGGACATAGATTAATTTTGAAATGGATTTATTTGTTTAATCAACTCAAGTTGATTAAATGGTTAACTTAAATGAAAGTCGATGAAGGAAATACTTCAGACGAAAGTAATTAACTAAGTTAATCATTTACACGTACAGTGTAAATGACTGTCCCATCATGTAATTAATTTCTTAATTGCATCATATCAATTGAATCTAATTTGCATTATTTTTCCTTGTCATAACGTGTAGTGACAGAGACGACTCCGGAGCCACTGAACTTCCAGCTGACGGAGGAGGAGGCACAGGAGGAGGAGCAGCAAGACACTGACACCCCCGCTGACCCAGCTAGTGTAGCTCCTGAGCCAGGCAAGCCCCGGTGCATGCCTACCTGTTTAGATTTTTGTTTATCACTTGATTGGGGTTAGTAATTGATTGTGCATTAGGTTTATTAGGAGTTGATGTGAAACCATAGAACTGCATTAGGACCCCCTTCTAGATTTACCTTGTGTCCCATTTTTGTAGTACTTGGTTCTAGGTTATCGTTAGAATATGCTATGCTTAGTGTCTAGTTAACGGTAGAAGATGAGTGGTAGGTCCCACTCGCATGATAGGAATTACCCTAGATTATACTAGATGGATTTAGGATTTGTTGAGACCGGATGGGGAATTATTTGTATAGGATGGTTAGAGAAAGCTGGGCCTTCACGGTGGTAGCCCCGCCTGTGTCGAGTGAGGACCGTTCGTTGTTGGCCCTATTGAGCAAGTTCAAACGTACTGATCACATGCTAGTGTTTTTATGGGCCTAGTAAACCTAGTAGCCGGTGACGCCCTGGATGTCTAGCGGATACTTGCACTTTCTATCATGGTACTTGGGAGAGAAGGGATGCCTCCCAATCGGGGCGTACGTCTGGGACGGGGACCGTGCGGGAGGGCCTTTCTCGGGAGGTGTGAGACCCAGCCAGCTCTAGGGGGGACAGCGTAAACGGTTGCCGCATGCGACTTTTGTGCGTGTGCGTCATGTGGTCAGGTTTTCTCCTGCAGGATGTACATCGACCTTGTTCAGTGCGCCACATCGTAGTGTGATTTGGTTGATGATGATGCTCCAGTACTGTATATTTATATCTATTCATTGCTATACTGCTTATCTAATGTATTGTTACTTACACTGTTTTAGAGATAAGTGCATTGTTTTACTGGATAAGTACTTAACTTGAAATAAAACTTGAAAGTAAGGACCAAGTAATTAGTGCGAGTTATGCTCTCGAGTCAGCCACTTTTTTGTTGCCTTGCATATTAAGAGTCGGCTGTAGATAGCCACGTTCACGGATAAGTCTCGCTGAGTAACTAGTACTCAGGGTTTGGCTCTTTTTGTTTTTTTGCAGGTAGTCTTGTTTACACTGCTGCTTGGGGAAGTTCCTCCAGGTCCACATCGCGGGATTCGATGTGCGGCCATGTATCGTCGAGTGTTGTAGAATTTGTATAGTTAAGACTTTCGCTGTGCTACTCTCGTGTTTTAAATCATTTGAGACTTGTAATAACTTAAAGATGTAAAATTTGTGTTTTTTATGTGATATACTATTGTGTCTGTTCATCAGCACGTACCGACTCGATTCTGTGAAAAGCGGAGACGCTACAATGATGAGATGTTGGTGCTCGCATACAGAAGACTGGATTGCATGGGCTCTGGATATCATTCCTATATGCTTTATTGAAGTGGGTCCAAGTCAAGAATCATCATACTTCGGCATACGCGACATTAACATCTGATGAAGGACAAAGTGGCTCCCAGATGCCACATCAATGCTGGATCCAGAATTTTAATCATGGGGGGACGGTACTAATACTAAATTAAAGTAAGGTGATCCACTCAATATGAAGCGACATAAAGAAAAATAACAAACCGAAGTCAATAGAACTATGTGCCCACAAACCATGAATAAAATAGTTTGAATGTTATAAATGGAAGAAATTATCTATATGAAAGTTTAATGCTTACTAGAAAATTTAAACTTTACATTGCGTATGGCAATCGATGTCATATGGCTCAAAATATGGCCTGCCACCAACACGAAGGAAGAAAGGGGCGATCATTTTTGCTCCTGGGCAGGTGCCACACTTGTGCGCAGGGTGGACGAGGCAAAATTGTTTCGATTGGGATCGGCAGAGGTCAAACTGTTAATCGTATATGGGAAATTAGCAGAGCACTCTACTTGGGGGCTTCGCCTAAACTCCAACGCTTTGGATATTTCAAGAAGTACTACTATGCATGGTTGGCTTGAATGTGGCTTTATTTCGTCATATGACATTGCCTCCCAATGACACTGTAGAAGACGCAGTTTCAAACAGATTTCGGATTACCAAATATGATGACGATGAAAATGATGGGGAAAGAAGATCGATGATGATTTCCCGAAGACAAGCGATGTTACTGATAGGCTAGCTTAGGGGCTTATGTCGATGCAATAAAATTCGAAGATACCAGGGTACCAAACGCGCGAGATAGAGACTCTACCGATGGGGGACGTCTTGTCAGTTACAAGGCCTGTTGAAGGAAGAAGATCTTTTATTTCCTTAGATATGCTCTAACCCTAACTTTTAAAGGGTGTAACACCCACTACAAGAAAATAGAATTTTCGTGGGAGTGATGTATTTCCGTGAGAGTCTTGAATAACCCTCACGGTTAATGCCAAATTTTGTGAGAGTGGTAAAAAACCGTCACAAATATTTAATTCCGTGAGAGGTATCCACTACCCTCACGAAAATTATATTTATCGTGTCGGTAACTTGTAACCTCCACGAAAATTGAATTACCGTGACGGGGTTCAACCTCCACGAAAATGTATTTCAACCTGGCCCGATCGCTGCAGGTCACCACAGGCTTCATCTAGCGCGCGTCTTGCTCAAAATTTCAGGGGTCCTTTGGAACAGAGGAAAAGTGCAGGATTTTTGGAGGATTCCATTCCTATGGAATTTTTCCTACACCCATCCTTTGGTTCACATGAAAAACAAAGGAAAATTTCCATAGGAAAGCATTCCTGAGCTCAATTTCACAGGAAAAGAAGCAAGAGCTCAGACCTATTGGAAAATTTCCTGGCGCGAAAGGAAAGGGCTCCCGCGCGCCGCCCGCTCGAGTTCGCGCTTCCCTCCCGCACCGCCAGTCCGCCACCGCTGGTCGCCGGATCCTCCGCCGCCTCCTCCACGCCCGCACGCCTCTCTTCACGCTCCGCCTTCTCCAGCATGCCGCCGCGCCGGAGGTATTTGCAATGTCAATGCTGAGTAATTTTAAAAATATATCTAAGGGTATTTTAGTCTAATTTTTTTCATAATGGCGATTGTATTTTCCAATAGAAGTGGTGAGTAATTTTATTCATTTTTTGCTTTGATTAACATCATAATTTCAATGCTTTGAGAGTGAAGGCAGTGGCTTCTTGTCTTTTGTTAAATCTCAACTAAATAATAAGTTTCATGTGGGCCATCAGCCTCAAATTTCAAATCAGATTTCAGACCCCTGTCATCCAAGTTCATCTCGAATTCATCAAGATTGAACTGAGTTGGACTTGAATTCAAGTTTGTATTTTTTGTCATCTTATACAAGCAGAGTCATTTACATTCACAAACACCTGAGTGGTAAAGTGGAGAGTGGCCTCACTTGCGAGTTGCTAACCGGGTTCAAATTCCATCACAAGCAACATTGTCAATGAAGTACGATAATTCATGTCATGCACAAGGCACTTTCGTTCACGTATATGTACACCCACAAAATATAATATTTTCAATTATTCAATATAAGAACAAAATATTTAAAATAAATCAAAATAGTTTGCTAAAAATATCTTTTTGTTTATTTATAATTTTGATGTATTAACTTCTAAAAACATCACATGAAAGAATAAATTTTGCGCTGAAATCTTCCTGAAGTCGACACTTTTAGATGCATTTGTGCTAAATGAAACGCCTTTTCATAGAGAACCTCAAAAAATGAAGTTTTCCACACCCGTAGTGTGTATATATAATTTATTAAAAGTGCATTGATGAACCCTCGAGTTTGATTCTCGAATCCCTTAAAAAAAAGATCACCAACAAATAAGGGTGGCAGCTACCTAAGACTACTCTGTCCACATTCAGATGAGTCCATTTCATGCGGATTGTAAACGAAAAGGCTGTCGGTCGTTTGATTCATTAGTTCCAGGATCCATTGGGACACTTTTTTTTTTCTGAAGGACAAACGCCCAAAAGGCCCTTGCAGCAGCTATTTTTCATGAAGACCCTTGCATAAGATTGGAACTACACATGGGTCCTGAAAACAGCTTTGGAGGACATATTTGAAAAAAAAATTACAAGCAAGTCCTCATGAGGAGTCTGATGCCGACGGGAAGGAAGAAGACGATTCCATTGATGGTGAGATTCAGTCATGAAGATGGTAGCCACCGAAATTACAAGAAGATAAAACTCCAGCAATGGCACCTCCGATCTTAACAGGACCAGACTGTACGTGAACCACTGCGCCAAGATCGGGAAGGGGCCTCTTCATGCTAGCCGATTGACACGCCGGCGGCCCTCCCGGCAGTCGCCTCGGACACAACACCAAATAAGAAGGTACAAATACAAGTCGCAGCCGTAGTTTTAGGGGAAGCATCACCGGGCCGGAGTGATGAGATTTCCTGGCTAAATTGAGGATCAGCATATGGTGATCGACGCTTGTGGGATCTTCAAGCTTGTGGGATTTCAGCCACCACCGCCTGAGAAACAGAGAACGAGCAAAAGGGAGAAGGAATACCCATCGGAAAGGAATCCGACAGGGAAGAAGAACGGCATCACGCTGACACAGCCACGAAGGACAACTTGAGCAAAAAACGTCGGACTGCAGCAGGAGCAAATCACACGTCGAGCTCGACGGCAATGGCGGCAGCAAGCCGGAGGGATCCGATTATTCCTAACAAACTAAAAGCTAGAGGAGCATAATTGTACAAGGGAGGGTCCCTCACCCAAGACAACGCCACGAGGAGCCGGAGCAGCTGGGGAGGGGATGGATCTGGCGCTGGATGGAGGAGTTTTACTGTACAGGAGCGGAGAAGACGAGAGAGTTCCGGAGGGAAGGGCTCTACCGCAATTTCTGTCACCCATATCCATTGGGACACTTTGCCACAGCAGCGTTTTCATGCGACGTCGCCGCGGTTGGCCCTGCGACAGACCAGACCGGACAGCATGGACACGGAACAACATAATTCGCAAGGTGACGAAGACATGGCCAAACTGACTCGCAAGGAGGTGGCGCGGGCACCGAGCAACAGCCAGCGGAGTATATGTTATGAGGACCAGAGGAGTGTACTACAAGAACGTAAAGATGAAGAAGATGACCATTTCAAGATTAAAAAAAAAAGAGAAGAAGACCAACATCGTGATCGATCGACTGGAGGGCATGGGCGAGACGGTGATCACCAGCAGCCAAGATCGAGCATCACTGGCAGCTGGACCCACCTTCCAGAGCGCCACCTTTGGTAAAAGGTGCATTATTTATCCTGTTCTCAGTTGTCGATCTTAGTTACTCCCTCTGTGTCAGAATAATTGGCATTCTGACTATATACCAGGTTCACTGAACATTCTATGAATCTGGACAATACCTCTGTCCAGATTCATAAAACATTCTATATAAACTTGGTCATCCAGAAACATAGCTAAAATGCGAAATAAACTAAGACGGAAGGAGTACATATTCAAGATTGTACTAGTAGCTTTTTAGAAGTTGCTATTGGTTCATGCACCGAAAGCATAAACAAAGTAAAGGCGAAACGGATGCACATGCTCCGGAAATGAACAAGTCATCCATGTAGAGTAATACTACAAAACAATGTGGCCCAATAAATAGGCCAGCCAGTTCAACTGAATTTATAATTCGTATTGCACCTGCTCACACATATAAATCCCTAGTCACATCCGTTTGAACATCTTTGCAGTCCTGGCTTTGGCGTGGTGATGCAGTGGTCTGGTTGGCCGGCCTTTGCAAACAAAGACAGCGCTGAACTCCCCAAGGTGACACCGCAGGAGGTGTATGCTTGGTGGGAGCGCCGTGCCCCGTTGCAAAGCCAAGCCCCGATAACGCTGTACTACAACTACGTCGCGAGTTGCACTGTGGAGTGTAGAAGCTGTTGACAACGAGAAATGGTGGCAGTTGATTCAAGAAGAACAGAGCAGAGCAATGCTCTTTTGATTGCAAACTACAAACAATAAGCGTATCTTCTCTGCATTGGTTGATGTAAACGGACCAGGTAAATTTTCCATACAGAGTCTCTTAGTTCAATATTCAACCGTTTGATTTTAGCAGCCAGATAACACATTATCTTCACAATAAACCTAACTAAATAATGTACAGCGGCCAAATCTCGGCAACCTCCTGGCGAGCAAGAGAAGGGCCATTCTCGCTGACAATCCATGCTCAGATCGCTGATGTGCTTCGCTGCATTCGACACCGGCAGTTGGAGAACAGAACCTACATTGAGGTCACTTCTGACACATCGCCATCTCTGATAGAATTTTAAGTTTAATAAACCTAATCACTACTCTCTTCGGGAACCAGGTCGTTCTTGGTGGCTACCGATGTGCATGGAGATGGAGAAACATTGCTGGTTTTAGTGAACATAACATTGGCGCAGCTGCTCATGGCACCTTTCTTCTTGCCACCACCCTTCATCTTGAGATCAATGTCTTCCAGGACCACATCACGGCAAGGGCTGGTCTTGCTGCAGTGAAGACTGATCACGTCCTTGGTGGTACCGGTGCCCTTGATGTTCTTGAAAGTGACGTTGCTAATTTCCACCGCCGATTTTTGTTCTGCACATGGCTTGGGTTTGGAGGGGTCCAATTGGTTGCAATAATACTGGTCAACATAAATCGGATGCTTCACGTTGTCCAGCACCATGTTCAAGAATTTGATGTCCTTGGCGTACCCGCTTCCTCCCTGCCATGTTTTGATCCGAGCACCGTACATTGTTCCAGACAAGTGCGCCGTGTCGATGGTAATGTTTGACACTTGCGCTTTGGAATTCCTGTTGCCAAGGCTCCCGATGCTAATCCCATGCCCCGCGCCACACTCAACCTTGTACGCGTACAAGTTCTTGACGCCCGTCGCTATGGATATGCAATCATCTCCGGACTTGATCACGGGCTTTATTATCCGTATGTCCTCACTATGCCAAAAGTGGATGCCATCAGCCTCGGGGCTATTGCTGGGCGCCGAGATGGTGATGGAAGTCAAAGTCACGTCGCGGCAATACTGTATGTCCAGGTGGACTTGAGGACTGTTAACCAGCCTGATGTTCTGAACCTTTAGGTGATTGCACGAGGAGAAGGTAAGAGCTGCGGGCGCGATCGTGAATGGGCGCTTCGGATTCACACGGCACGAGTTCTTCCATGACGACTTGCCGGTCCCGTCGAGCGTGCCCTTGTTCCCTGTCACGGTCAGCCCATCGACGTTGGTAAAGCTGATCCATTTCGGGTTGCCGTTGCCATGCTTGTTCCAGTCCGACTTGTCATCGGGCGCCACGAGCGTGCCGTCGATCTGGACCGTAACTTGCGACTTGCACGGGCCTGACAGCGGCGTCTCCTTGACCAGGTACTTCTTGCCGGCTGGCACGAGTAGAAGGGCTGGTTGCGTTGAAGAGCACGCCTTGGCCCATGCGTCGAGAAAGGCTTTTGTGTCGTCGCTGCGTCCGTCGCCGGCGGCTCCGAAGCTTTCAATGTTGATGCTGGCACCGCCGCCGCTCTCCGGTGCCGGTGCGGCCTTCGGGGTATTAGTGCTTTCTGCTGCGAGTCTGCGATGCAACAAGGGCCCTGGCTTCCTGAACGGCGATGTGCCGTCGCCGGCCGAGAGGATCCGTGTCGGTGCGGCAGCTCGGCGGTGTGCGGGTAGTCCTGGCCCTGGGCGTGCCTCTCCTCCGAACGCGAGGAGCAGCAGCACGAGGAGCAGGCATGGCCAGGCGGAGAGCGAGCTGCGCGAAGCCATGAAAGCTGTTTGGTTTTGTTGTGACTGTTTTTTTTTTTTTTTTTGAAAGCTGGTTTGGTTGTGGCTGGTTGGTAGCCTACCGTTCCTTTTTATACCCCCGTGACCGAGCCCCGGGCGTCCGACTCGGTGCCTGAAATTTTGTCCGAATCGGTCTTTTTTATTTGTGCAAGGTGTCGGATTCGGTGCCCGATTACTGCTCGGACTCCGTATGCTCCTCGTGGACTTCGGCAGCTACGACCATCAGTTGCGGACGCGCTTTCAGGTGACGCCCTGGTTCACTGGCCGGACAGCACGGAGAAATGCGGTGTAGTCCGTAGTAAAAGTCGTGCCCGGCGGGGCAGCAGAACTCGATGGCAAAGCGAGGTCTACGCGTCAGCGCAAAAGCGGCCGGCCATCGGCAGGTGAACACCGGACCGGAAAATGCTGCCAGCTGGCCGCTGAGCACACAACGGCTCGAGGGGAGACGGTGGCGCAACACGAATTTGCTCAGCATAGCCGAAGCTCATCCCTTATGAGACGATACCGAGGCACGCATATGGAAAAGTCTGCGTCGAAATGAGATGAAGGGACACATGTATAAAAATTGCAAGTCCAAAGACGTTTGATTTTGAAAAGATACAAAAATGACAAACGCATGATGCAAAAAGAAGAGGAAAAATGCTAAAATAATGTATGGTGTCGTATTTTTGTACTTTTGCACCTAATCTTTTCATTTTATGATTTGCACATTCTCTTGTGATGGAGATTTCGTGAATCTCTTTTCGGAACAAACAAAAAATATATGTGGAACATTTCTTTTGTGAAGCTAAAACATTTTTCGATTGAAGCTGGAAAATTAACTTCCTAGATGACTAAAATCTGACATATTTTTTGGTCATATTCTAGAGAACAAATAAAAGTATGCTTGGAACATTGTCTTACTGAACCTGGAACATTTTTCAAAAATTAATAACGAGGTGAGTGTGAAGATCTAGATTGATAGATTAATATCCAATGGTTGAAAAAGTGACCGAGAGATTAGCAAAATCTTAGTCACCTCAGAAGGAGACACCCCCTTTCATTTTTGCATCTCCCAAAATACGATGTGTTTGGACTTGTAACTTTGTATGCATGTCTCTCTCTACCTCATCTAAACATTTTCGGAATTTTTAGAAAGTTCTATAATTATTTTTGAAAAATTATCATGATTGGACCTAGTGCATGGTTTGCACTACATATTTTTCCCAATGAACATTATGAAATTGTGACCTCTTCATTTATTCTTGAACCCTTATTTTCCAGTGATATGTAAAAGTTTATTTATGTACCTTGTGTCACACTTATTCTGAAATGAATAATGATGTATATGTAGTTTGTCGCTCAAGATAATTCAAAGCTGAGTAAAAAAAATGCTGGGCAAGAACCACCGTACGTTCCAGTAGTCGAAAATCCCGCTTATCACGGAGCTCACCAGCGACCGGTTCAGCTGCGCTCCACACATCAGACGACTCGATACGTCCACACGGATGCATGGATCCGCTCCTAAATATAGGCAGCACAGCAATCGGCGATCGATTAATGCCGCGCGCGGACAGCCCGCGGGGCCTCTCGATCGTATTCCTACGACGGCGCCGGGGCCTGCAGCCCCTCCTCCACCGGCGCCTCCGACCTCGCCATTGCCGGCACCACAATGACCTCCTCCTCCGCCGGCACGGCCACCTCCCACGCCCCGCACCAACTCCACATTTCCACCACCGCGTCGGCCTCCTTGAACTCCAACCACCACAACAGCCACAGCCCCGGCAATAACGCGCGCTCGCCGACGAGCGGGTCCCCGTCCCAGAACCAGGCGTGCGCGGCGTGCAAGTACCAGCGGCGCAAGTGCAACGCGGACTGCCCGCTGGCGCCCTACTTCCCGGCGGACCAGCAGCGGCGCTTCCTGCAGGCGCACCGCCTCTTCGGCGTCAGCAACATCCTCAAGACGCTGCGCCGCATCCGCCCGGACCTCTGCGCCGACGCCATGGCCACGCTCATCTACCAGGCCGAGGTGCGCGCGCAGGACCCCGTGGGCGGGTGCTACCGCGTCGTCCTCGCCCTCGAGCGCCAGCTCGACGCGCTCAGGGCCGAGCTCGCCGCCGTCCACCACCACCTCGCGCTCTGCCGGCAGGCCGCCGCCGTCCCGCCGCCGCCACAGGCCGACGACCTCGACGTCGCCGCCTCCTCCGCCGACAACCACCACCACTCGCCGCCGCTCCTCATCAACGCCGATCAGGAGGAGGTCGTCGACGCGCTCTACGCCAACCCCGACACCACAACGATCCTTCACGCAGATCAAGACAATCAGAGCCCGGAACACCACCACGGCGAGCAGCAGCAGCTTTTTGACTACTTCTACTACGACACCACCACCTCTGGCGCTGGCGCCGGCGACGATGCCAGCAGCAAGCCGGTGGTCGCACTGGACATCAACGTCGACACCATGCAGAAGTTCGACTATGAAGACGGCACCGATGACAAGGTTGTGGACATGGCACCGCCGGCCGTGGACCAGGAGATGCCTATAGGGCAGCAGCAGCAGCTGGACATCAATTACCACATCGATCACAAGGAGGATGACTACGAGATGAAAGCGGGTTTACTGGTCGATGTGTTCGACATGCGGCTGCAGGTAGTGGACGTGAACGCTGATGACGACATTGACGTCAAGGCGGTGGGCATGAACGCCGGCATCAACATCAACGTGGTGGACGTGAACGCCCACGTGGACCTCAATGAGGAGCTGCACGAGCAGGAGGATACTAAGAATAACATCACCGTGGGTGAAGCACCGCAAATTGAAGTTGAGTCGTCACAATGCAGACTAGGATTAGGATTCTCTGCGCTCTAATTCATGTGCAAACTCCTTTTTCTTGTGAAATCTTTTAGAAATTAGGACCATCACTGTTTTGCTCAACTGAAAAGTTCTGTCATTCAGGACTAAGAGAGCGCTAGTTCAATTCAGCATAAGTATGTTTTTGCATGTTTAGTAATGTTGTTTTGGGGACTAAGGCCATTTGCAATTGTAATTATTCTGTTGTTGAAGAATAATTCACCCTGATTTTTATACAAAACCTTCCGAACAAATAGAACGATTAGTCAATTGTAATATTTTAGTGCTCAGCTTTATGGATGGTCAAATCGATATCTAGTCGCCATATAGCTAATGGTTAGAAAAATGCCTTTACGTCATCTCTCTTATGGTTTGCACAAATCGGTACTGCCGCCTTGTGGAAACTGAGGCATGTGCTAATCCGCAAGCTAGATGGCGTGTCCATTGTCACCAGGTGGTTATTGACTAGTAGTGATGTCCAGGGGGAATGGGATTGGGACTATAACATCAGTTGCCTACCTATCTGGGCCAAATACCACCTATGCCTCTGAACCACTGCTCCTCATCAACGCCGACCAGGAGGAGGTCGTCGACGCGCTCTACGCCAACCCCGACACCACGACGACCATCCTTCACGGAGATCATCACAGCCCGGAAGTGCACCACCATGGCGAGCAGCAGCAGCTCTTCGACTACTTCTACTACGACACCACAGGCGCCGGCGACGACGCCATCAGCAAGCCGGTGGTCACCCTCGACATCAACGTCGACACCATGCAGCAGTTCAACTACGACGACGATGCCGATCCTCACAAGGTTGTGGACATGGCGCCGCGTGCACGAGGAGATGCCTATAGTGCAGCAGCAGCAGAAGCTGGACATCAATTGCGACATCGATCACAAGGAGGATGACTACGAGATGAAAGCTGGTTTGCTGGTCGACGTGTTCGACATGCGGCTGCAGGCAGTGGACGTGAACGCTGATGATGACATTGACGTCAAGGCCGTGGGTGTGAACGGCGGCATCAACATCATTGCGGTGTGCGTGAACGCCCACGTGGACCTCAATGAGGAGCTGCGTGAGCAAGAGGACACTAAGAATAACATCGCCGTAGGTGAAGCACCGCAAATGGCAGTTGAGTCGTCACAATATATGCAGACTAGGTTTAGGCTTTTCTGCTCTCTAATTGAACCTGGCCTCCGCTATATATTTATCATCTGTGTGAACACCTTATTCTTGTCAAATGATGTAGAAATTAGGATTATTACTTTTTTGCTTCACCGAAAAGTTCAGCCATTCAGGACTAGGAGCGCAATAGTTCAATTCAGCATAAGTATACTTTTCACATTTTAATTTTAGTAAAATAATGTTTTAGGGGCTAAGACCATTTGCAATTATATTGTAACTATTCTTTGGTTCAAGAATAATTCACCTGATCTTATTCAAAACCCCCCGAACAAATAGAAGGGTCATTCAATTGTACCTGTTCAGTGCTCAACTTTATGGATGGCCACATCAGGATAAATGGTCAGAAAAATGCCTTCACGTCATCTGGATTATGGTTTGCATGAATCAGCATGTCAACGGTACTACCGCCTTGTGGAAAGTGAGAGGTATGTGCTAATACACAAGCTAGATGGCATACCCATTGTCATCAGGTGGGTATTGACCAGTGATCGCCAGTGGGAATGATACTTAAGCAATAGTTTCGTAGCTATCGGGGTGAAATATATACCACCTATGCCTCTGAACTACTTGTCGAGGGGGTCCCATGTCTCGCATGCATGATTATCCGCACCCATAGAACCCGCCGTGACCTATGTGATACCCCTGGCGTCCCTTAGGGCGCAAAAACACTTCTTCATAATTTATCAATGTTTAGGGGTTCCAAATTTCGAGTTTAAAAGCTAACTGGAATTTTATTCAAATCAAGTAAAAATGAGTTAACTAAAGCTACTAAAGGAACCTATACATTTTTCACAAAAATGTACCCTGGAAACAATGTAACCATGTAACCATGATAATACTTGTACTTGTGGTGGTCTATACCATTGGGAGGGCAGCCACCTGACTGTTAGAACTGTGACACCCCGTGTCACTAAAAACAAGTTAGCAAAAGCGTCGCAACTGAACGGAACAAAAATCCAAGTAAATTTCAAATTCAAAATCAAATGTTCGAATAATTGTCAAACCATGGCTTGTGAAGGAATTTAAATTTTTCCATAACATCTTGAGCAACTAAAAATACCAGTGGATGCAGGACCTCAAGAAAGAATTTTGGAGAATTTCTGGTGATTTTAGAAATTTGTTTGGTTGCTCAAATAAATCTCACAAGTTTAAAAAGTACCCAACTTTGACCAGATGCAGTTTTAAATATACTAGAAATCCAAATGTGCATGTTGGCCAGATGGAAGTACAGATCAAGAGATTTCCAAAGGGACCAAATTTGTGAATTTTGGATCTCGTTTGCTAATTCAAATCGTGTTCACAAATTTGGGGAAAACCATTGACCAGAAATTCGAAGAAAATAAAAAGATGCCCGAGGGCCCACTGGTCAGCCACCTCCTCTCTCTGCCCGCGCCCGAACTCACTCGCCACGTTGCCGTCGGCGTACGGCGACGCCGTGCGGCACCCTGGCCCGCCCTCGACCGCGCCGCGACGCAGAAAACGGCCGCTCCTTGCCGTCCGAGCGCCATCGCTCATTTCCCCCCTCTCTTCGCTTCTCGTCCTCGCTCCCGCCAGCAACCCGCCATGGCCGCCGCGAAGCCGAGCTCGGGCCAGCCCCCGTCGAGCGAGTCCCGGACGAGCCAGCACATCCAAGAGACTCGCCAGTGCCCCTCCGACATCCACCATGGCTCCGGACCCTTTCCCTCCGCCGTGAGCCGTGAATCGATGCCGTCTTCCTCATTCCCGGCCGCGTGAGCTCCTCCCGCTTCGCCGCCGATTCCGTCCGGTCCGGTGAGTTCTCGACCGATTCCCCGCACGAATAGCTTCCCCATGAATCTGCGAATCTTCCTAACCTCTGAAACCTATGTTCCCCAGCCGTTTGAGGCCACCACGAAGATTTTCCCCGCCGCCGGACGTCACTCCCGCGACCACCTCCCCGTCGTGCTCCGTCTTCCCAGCTTCATCATCGTCAACGATGCACGCTCCTGGATCCTCCGCGATGCCGTTAAGCTTGACGGACGAGCCAAGCTCTTCCCCGAACACTCCGTCGACCTCTCCGCCATGCCGAAGCTCCGCCACCCGCTGCCGCTCGTCGCCGACCAAGCTCCGACCACCCCCGTGCCTTTCCGTTCAGCTAGGTGAGCTCCCCGTTCTGCGCCGTACCTTCTCCTGGCCACCATGTTCCAAATATCTGCCAGAAAGTTGCTCCGGCGAGCGCGCCGCCCATCTCCGGCGACGCCTCAGGCGAGCGCACCATGGGCTGCAAGGGTGGGATCCTTTGCGACCACGCGGGATCCCGTGTGGCCCACCTTGTGACCCAGTGTGTGCCCTCAGATCTGAATGGCTGGATCATTTTGTGGCCAGTCCGGATTTGGTGCGGCCAGTCTCTGTGCCCCCTTGTGTGGCCCAGCTCTGATTGGTCCACTCCATTTCAATTCCTTTTTCGTATTTTGTTAAATCCCAAAAAATCACAAAAAATTGTAAAATGCACAATAAATTGAATACAACTCCAAAAATTATGAAACCAATTTTGTTAGATTCCTTATGCTCAGATCTATTTAAATCTTACAACCCATTTTCCTGTTTTCTGTAAAATTGAAAATGTGCAGAAATTGTTTAAATAGTGATAAATTCTCTGTTGCCCAATAAATCATGAACTCTTGCATGCTGGGTAAGAAAATGATTACACACATACAGAGCATTTTTCTACTGTTAGATGATGATTAATTATTTTCTTATGATCTAAATCATGCTCTGCACTGTATAAATTATTATAAATAATCTACCTTGCAATAAATTATGAAACTTCACCATAAATCACTTCCAGTGGTGACTTTCACCAGTAAAATGCTACTGGACATAAATCAATTTTCGAAATCAAATTATTTATTAATCTACCCAAGTTGATTAATGGTTAACTTAATTAAAAGTTAATGAAGGAAATACTCCAGACGAAATTAATTAACAAAGTTAATCATTTGCACTTACAGTGTAAATGACTATCCTATTAAGTAATTAAATCATTAATTGCATCATGTTATTGCATCTAACTTGCATTTCCTTGTCATGGCATATAGCTCTTGAGGTGATTCAGGAGCAGGTGGAGGACCAGGATGCTGAGCCGCTCAGGAGGAGCCACTGACTGATCGTTGCTGACTGTGCTAGAGATAGCGTCGTTCTTGAGCCAGGCAAGCCCCGGTGCATGCCTCCCTATTTAGGATTTTATTTTCGCACTTGATTGGGGCTAGTAATTGATTGTGCATTAGGTTTATTAGGAGTTGATGTGAAACCTTAGAACTGCATTAGGACTACCCTTCCATATCCTACCTTGTGTCCTATTTTTATAGATGTGGTCTAGGTTACGTTAGAACTTGCTAGGCTTAGTGGCTAGCGGACGGTATAAGTCGAGTGCTATGACCCACTCGCATGATAGGGACCCTGGATTGTACTAGCTGGATTTAGGATTTGTTGAGACCGGACGGGGAATTGATTGTATAGAATGGTTGGAGAAGGATGGGCCTTCACGGTGGTGTAGCCCCGTCTGTGTCGATTAAGGACCGTCCGTTGTTGGCCCTGTTGAGCAAGTTTGAACGTATTGACTCACATGCTAGTGTTTTTATGGGCCTAGTAAACCTAGTAGCCTGTGTCGCCCTGGATGTTTGGTAGATACTTTACTCTTTCTATCATGGTATTTGGGAGAGGTAGGGTGGCGTCCCGCGCAGTCAGCCGTCCGGGACGGGGGCTGCGGTGGGAGAGTCCTTACTCGGGAGGAGTAGAATCTGGTACAGCTCTGGTGGTACGTAGCGTAAACGGTTGCCGTATGTGGCCTTTGCCGCGTATAGCGTGTAGTCAGGTTTTCTCCTGCAGGATGTACATCGATGCCGCCGCTCTCGGTCAAGAGCAACCTTGCTCACTGAGTCACCTCGTAGTGTGATATGATTGATGATGATGATGCTAGTCTATTACATTACTGTTATTTACATATTTTGCTATATATACTGTCACCGTTGATGTATTGTTACCTATACCTGTTCTAGATATATGAACACTGCTTTATTGGTTAAGTACTTAATTGGAATTAAAATTTGAAAGTAAGGACCAAGTAATTAGTGCGCGTTTATGCAAGTGAGTCAGCCTAACCCTTTGTAGCCTTTGCATTCTAGGAGTCGGCTGTAGTTAGCCACGTTGACGGGTAAGTCTTGCTGAGTAACTAGTACTCAGGGTTTGGCTCTTTATGTTTTTATACAGGTATAGATTTTGCTTCCGCTGTTGCTTGGTGGAGTTTCTCAGCGGGTCCACATCGTAGGGCTTCGATGTGCGGCCACTTATCGTCGAGTGTTGTAAATTTGGTATAGTTGAGACTTCCGCTGTGCTACTCTCGTGTTTTAAATCATTTAAGACTTGTAATAACTTAAATATGCAAATTTGTGCTTTTTATGTGATGTACTGTTGCGTCTGTTCATCAGCGCTTTACCGACTCGATCCTGTGAAAAACGGAGACGCTTCAAGAACCTTCATTGAGAACCTTGCTCGCCGCTGTGAATGAATGTGTGTTGCTAAGTGATGCATCGATGGGCTCCATGCATTAGAAATACTTATGCCTAGTTATCGTCGCATTGTATTTATTTAACTCGTTTTATGCTTCCGCACTTTGAAATAGTTCCGAACTCATGTTTTTAAATTATCTAACACTGATGTATCGTTAAGACATTTGTTTTATGTTGTAATATATGTGAACCCTATGTTGTACTATCTGTGTTCGTTCATCGACATGACCGGTGCATGCGATCCTGAGGGGCATTATGCCACAACCTACTTCCTACAGGCATAGAATGTGTGTGGGCCTTTACTGTCAATGTGTCCGCCAACAAAGTGTTAGTGTAATGACTTGCAGACCATGCCCTGGGTACGGCATCCCAGAGACAAAGTTCCCGTTCTATTGATTCGTCCATGCATGGGAGCTCCCTTCAATACTCTATAGATAGTTTCATGATATGTATAACGTATTGAAACATGTAGTTAGTTGGTTTATGACCATATCTTTACTTCGCATATATGTATTGTAAGCAAAGTAATTTACACATTTAAACTTTTCTTACTGTTAAAAGCTGCACATACATGGTATCTACTATTTCAGTGTTAGTAAAATCATGGTGGCTGATTAAGAACCATATTAGGCAATAATATTCATCAAGATTCGAATTTATATCTGCAATTCCCGATGGACTCTATTTAATGTTTATGAGGTCATCAATTCTAATATAGTTATTCCCTTGGCCTATAACTGTAGTCATCTCCTATTGGCTGTCATGCCCAACATATTTTTGAATCGATTAATGACCTCTTATTTTTTTAAGAAAAAATGAGCATGTGAAGAAAATAATCAACTAATATAAGAAAATATTTGTGTGGTATGGAGTCTCCCTTGTAGTCTCCCTTGTGATATGTTTTTGTTTCTATTAACTTGCTAATAGTAGGTTGCACATCTTACATCTACATATTTGATCTCTATTGTATATTGATCTAGTGGCCTCATAAATCTATTGATGGCCTTTTAGTTAAATTTTACATATGAATGAATCTTTACATCATTTAAATCGATTGATCTGTCATCAGTCTGGATTCTTTGATATGATTGAATCTTTACATATTTGAACCCATTGATCTGGATTCTTTCATTTGAATGAATCTTTACATCACTTGAATCTATTGTGGCATGTTAGTTTTATGGAGAAGAGAGGAGTGAGTGGGAAGAAAAGAGGAGACAAGAGAAGCAAACAACCTAACATTTCAAATCTTTCTGCGATGTAGTCATGTTAGCCTTGTATACTTGGTTATGTTGGCCTCTGCAGCTAGAAGACTTCACAAAATATTTTGCAGGGGTGGAGTTGATGGGAGGGCAGCACCATAGGTTGGCCAATGTCCATGTAAGTATGTATCTCATGTGACCACCTATCTTATATCAATCTTTACCTTGCAATAACTTTATTCTACGATAGACATCGAAACTTTTCACATGAAATATCTCAATCATTTAATATATAGTATATTTGGTAGTATCAACAAAATATTTGCATGACCCCTTGTAATAATATATTGGATATTATAGATTAAATATGTATCATCTAAATTTTTTGTGAAACATTTACTTTTGATTGAGCAAAGTAAAAAAGTTGTAACAACATTAGTATATTGTAATGTATTTAGCAAACTAACTTTTGCTTGAGCTAGAGTGACAACAATGAACGTACATTTTATTGGGAAACCTGGACAATAAAACATAAACAAGTTCATGTTGACACATCTTTGGAAAGAATGTTAAGGACCTGTTATGGCAGGGCTTATTGAGCAGCTTTGGCTCAGGATTATGGCTCAAGTCCTGCCAAAAACTGGTAACAATCAGAACAGCTTAATTATGATCAAAAGTACTCCATATTTGTACTCCACGTACGTCATTGACCCACTCAGCGCTGTCTTAACGCCCGTAATTGAAATAGCCGATGGAGTACATGCTCATGTCAAAAATCAAGTTATGTAAGCAAAACGATCAAGGGTCCTCATCGGGATACCAGCGTAACACATCTTTACGGGCAAAGGACCAGGAATGCTCCTCTCTTGACACACGTCTGTGTCCAGTGTCAGCCCATATGCCATGCCGTGTCCCACTCACGGGGTCCACACGCGCCATGCGCCATATGTCTGCACCCCTGACCCATACGCTGGTGCAACCGCGAGGGTCGGCTCTGATACCATTTGTAACATCCCAGGCTGCCAGGCTGGGCCCCCTCACATTTTGTGCGGACCCCACTCTAACCCACCAACCTTTTACGCTTTCGACCTCGCTTCGCGTAAAAGGGTTAACCCAAGGTGATGGATGGTGGACAATCTAGGCTTATAAGTTGGCTTTTCCCCCACTAGACTAGCAAGGTGGGACTAAATCCGACCCCCTCATGCACACTAGTGCACATGACCCACTAAGGCTTAATCTCAAATGGGCCAGGATGTCACAATCGGAACGTAGAAGTGGCGTGGCATGGCATGACTGGTGTGCCGATGTCGTGGCGGTGCCGCGTTGGGCTAGGCCTCGACGAGCAGTGCCATCTCCCCGTCCACGTACGTCCTCGCGGCCCCTCCCGCGTGTGCAGCACGGTTAATTCTGCAGGTCTCCTTGGGTTGGGTGTGGCCTTTGCTGACGAGCCACCACGGCGGCTCCGGCAGAAAGCGGACCGTGATGAGCAGGTAGAGCAGAGACAGCGACACCCAACATCAGCCGCCGTCGCCAGCCGTGTGGGGGCGGCGGCGGGCCGAGTGGAGGAGAAGGGGAGGCAACTGCGACGACGTCAGCGGGAGAGAACAGCGTCGCGCGGGAAGAGGAAAAAGAGGATGAGAGGTGCGCGGGAAGAGGAAGGAGAGGGCGTTTCGAATAAATGAACTAAGAAAGATACAATACTCAATTAAAATACGGAGGGTCTTGTCAAAATCAAGGTACAGAAAAAACGATCAAGGGTTACCGTTCTTCCACTCAGCAGTGACACGGGCAATCGGGCGTGACGTAGTGCGTGGTTGCCCCTGACTTGCTGTCCATCAGTCTGCTGGCGACCACGATCGAGCAAATTTCGAGCTGCACTCGAACGACGATAAGTGGTGGTGAGGACTTAACCTGATGAACCAATCCGACCGCCTGGACTCAAGAGGGCTCTCTGAGCCATAGTAGAAAGCGAACGAGGAGTGTGGCGTCCACGGTCACGACAGTAAGGCCGATCATTGAAACCGGCCATCCCGCTTCAGATCCTCGCATTGTCAGAGACATCGGGCCGACGCCGTTCCCAAACGCTCATCACGTCACTCGTCAGGCGCAGCAAGCCGTTCCGCGGCTCCATCACATCCGGCGGGACCGCAGCGCTGCCGTGTGGAACCGAAGCCGGCGAAGGGGACGTCTGGTAGGAGGACGACGGCACTGGGATGGAAGCGGCGTTCATTGTGGTCAGCCGTGGACGTGGCAGTCGACGTCGCAGCTCACCGGAGGTCATGGTGGCGCCACTGCCTTGCCGTCCATCTGGCTGGTGTGTACGTATCAATGACCACGAACGAGGCACGAGCAGCACACGAACACTCCTCAACCTGACGAATCAAGCACCGGGACTCCACCGCAGCGCCTCCTGCCAGTACGCCACCGACCTAAGTGGTACTGGCACACAAACAAACGGCGGCCGTGCAAACAAACAGAGAAGCCGGTAACGCGCCAAGGGGACGTCGCACGCGTCTCGCCGTCCGCGTCATCTCGTCGGGAGGGACGCGCGGCCATGCGGGATGGCCGAGCCGCTCGCTCTGCCGTACTGGCCGGCCCGCACAATGGAACGCTCAATGCCGGAGGACAAAGGCTCGAGGGCAGAACGTCGGACAACAAGGCATCCCACTTACCGTCGTCGTGGTCCGGCCCGCAGCCGCGGCGCCCGGGCTGCCACGTCTCGGAGGCTAGATGACACCTGACCTTCACCGTCCCAAGCCGGCTGCGTCCGTCGTTGCTCACGCACGCCAGCATCAACCAGGCGCCTCCGCCGTGTCGGCCGGCGCGTCGGTTCGTGCAACGAAGAGTATCTGAGGCAGCGCTGAGTACGCTAGCCGGCCGTCGTCCCAGCATGGCAGCATCGCAGGGTAAGCAGCTCCAGGACCAGGACCACCGCGCTCGTACGAGCAAGCGCCCCTCAGCAACGTCGGCGTCCGTACGAGAGCACGCACCCGACGCCGTTCACAAACCGCCGCTCATCTCGTCACGTGAAGCAAGCGCGACACGTACAGCCGGGTCGAACCCAAGATATATTGGCACGAATAAACGGCGCCCCTTCGAACGAACAAAGCCGGCAAAACGTGCCCGGCTGCAGGCTGGACGAAAACGGGAGGGACGAGCGGCCGTGGACGTCTCAGCTCTCCGCAAGCCGTTCCGTAGTGCCGGCGGCCGCCGTGGCATGACATGTCGTTCTCAGCTGGCGGCGTCATGGGCTTGTCGAGGGCGTCGGGCTGGGCCTTGTGCTCTGCTCTCGCGAGAAACAGAGCAATGCGGCCGCAAGAAACAGAGGACAGATATTTCCTCAAATCAAAAAACAAAAGAGAAAAAAATGAAAAAAAAAAGAGAGGAGGAGGTGGCACCGCGGCGCCTCGAGAGCCTAACCCCGCGTGACTGGCTGACAGCTGGGGCTGGCTCACGTAACCAACTCCTTTCCTTCGCTAATCACACCAAGCGATTGGACCCCCAAAAGCGCAAACCCAGGCAAAACGACAAGCAAAGCCTCTGCTTCGCCTCCTCCTGCTTTCCCGGGATATTTGCCTTCAGACCACTCGTAAAGGCTGGAAGCTCCAAATGGCCATCAGTAAAGGCTGGAGGCTCCCATATGCCAGGCTCGCGACGAAAGGACATCGCTGCCCCTGCCTCTACCGCAACAAACGACTGCCCGCGACGAAGAAAAAATTGAAATCGAGCTCGACCCGTGACCGTGACTGCCTCCCCTGCCTCAACCCTACCGCATCTGGATCTAGCTTGGCGTCGGCGGCGGCGCTCGCAGGTGGGGGCGGGGCGGCTGCAGCTCGAGGCGTCGGCGGCGGCGCTCGCAGGTGGGGGCGGGGCGGCTGCAGCTCGGGGCGTCGGCGGCGGCGTCGCTCGCAGGTGCGGTGCGGGGCGGGGCGGCTGCAGCTCGAGGCGTCGGCGGCGGCGCTCGCAGGTGGGGGCGGGGCGGCTGCAGCTCGGGGCTTCGGCGGCGGCGTCGCTCGCAGGTGCGGTGCGGGGCGGGGCGGCGTCGCTCGCAGGTGCCTCGCTCCCCTGCGCGGTCGCGGGTGCGGGGCGGGGCGGCACCAGGCGCGGCGGCCGGGGCGTCGCCTGCCGCGGCCCGGCTTGGAGGCAGCTGGCGCTGCGCCACCCGGCGGAGGCTGCGCGACCCGGCGGAGGCAGCAGCGGCTCAAGCCATGGGGGAGGAAGCAGCATGCAGCGGGATGGGGGGAGAAGGAGCCTGCAGCGGGGAAGATGCAATCCGACCACAAGCTGCCGCGGCCGTACCCGTAGAACCAGCTGGGGATGCAAGGCAAGATGCAGGGCAAGGTGCAATTGGCTCGGACAGTCACATGGATGAAGCGGCAAGCAATTTGAGCTTCACTACAAGGTGAGTACAGCAAGCTAAGATTTGCACTGCATATTTTGTACAATGTATTGTAGGACAGCAAGCAATTTTCGATTTGCTAATGAGATGGTAGGTTCACTAAATTAGTTCAATTTTGTACAATGTATTGTAGGACTGAACAGCAACCTAAGATGCGAATCAGTTTTAGAGTACCTGGATACACTGCATATTTGGATGATGGGAGCTCGGTTTTTTTTGAGCAAGAAGATCATGTTGTTGAATTGAATGAGATTGATGGGTACACAATGTGCAATCTAGTGGCTGATTTGAGGAGCAAAGCCAAATGGGGTATATGTCAAGAACCTGCATTTTGGTATTGGGACATTGAAAAGAAGGGAATGTGTGTTGTTGTCACTGATGATGAGTTAAACATGGTGTTGCAGAAATTTCTAGGCCGCAAGTTTGTGCAATTTGTTGTTGAGTTTCCTATTAAACCTGCTTATAAGAGTAACATGACATTGGAGGCCAAATTGGAGAAATTACCTGTTAGGAGGAATCCTAATTTCTCACGGGATGAGGAAAGTGAGGAAAATGATGACAATTCAGATTCAGATAGTAGTGAGGAAATTGAGGAAAATGTTGATCCTTCTTGGATGGAAGATGAGGACATCTTTATGGAGGACCAAGAAGTATATGTGTCTCTAGGTTTGAGGGCCGAAGATGAGGCAGCAAGGATGCATTTGGGGCGTGGTGATGAAAATGCACATGATGCTGAATTTCTTGTCGATGACAAAGCTGAAAGTGAGCCAAGATTTGCCATTGACAAGGAAAACCCAAAGATTAGAAAGGGAGAGACTTTCCCATCCATGGATGATTTTAGGATGGCTTTAAGGCAATATGCCATCCTAAAATTGTTTGCGGTCCACAAGGTTAAGACTGATAAAAAGAGATATAGGGCTGAATGCAAGGCAAATGGATGCCCTTGGAGAATTGTTGCTAATAAGCTTGTGGGGCAAGCGACTGTTGAGGTGTGTTTTTGGTTGTTTGATTTCTAACTTACATGATCATGTCTAATTGACTAACTCTCTTTTCACTTATATTTTTTGTAGATCTCCATGATTCCTCATGAGCATGACTGTATGGGCACTGGCAAGCTGGTTAACAAGATGGCATCTAAACAGTGGGTTGCTGACCATGTGGCTGCATGGATCAGAAAGAAACCAAGTCTGGGTCCAGCTGATTTGCAAGACAAATTGCTAGAAAAGTATGGTGTTGAGGTTGGATATTGCACTGTTTGGAAGGGAAGACAGCTAGCAATGGATTCCATATATGGGTCTTGGGAAGATAGCTTTCATACATTGTTCAGTTTCAGGGCTGAACTCCTCCAAAGGTCTCCCAACTCTATTTTTGAGATTGCAACGAAGCCTGTTGAAGATGGGGTGATGTTTGACAAGCTGTTCATAGCATTGAAGCCATGTGTTGATGGATTTCTACAAGGATGTCGACCTTACCTTGGTATTGATGCAACGGCTTTGAATGGAAAATATAAAGGGCAGCTAGCATCTGCTACGGCGCTTGACGGTAATAATTGGATGTATCCAGTTGCTTGGGCAATCTTTGACACAGAATCTTCTGAAAGTTGGACATGGTTCATGCAGAATTTGGAGAAGGCAATTGGTCATCCACCATCTTTAACTATAAGCACAGATGCATGCAAATGTCTTGATTCGGCTGTAAAGGCAGTGTACCCAGGCATTGAACATAGAGAATGCATGAGGCATTTGTGGTCAAACTTCAAGAAGTATTATCGTGGAGAAGTCTATGACAAGAATATGTGGCCAGCAGCTAGAGCTTACAAATACAAGAAATTTGAGTACCACTGGAATCAAGTTGTTGCTGCAAGTCCAGATGTTGTCACATACATGAACCAACATCATAACCACTTGTGGAGCAGGTCTATGTTCTCAAATAATGTCAAGTGTGACTATGTGAACAACAATCTTTCCGAGAGCTTCAACAATTGGGTCAAGAAGATAAAGGACTTGCCTCCTGTTGATTTGCTTGATACTTTGAGGAGGATGATAATGGACTTGTGGGACAAAAGAAGAAGGATAGGAAGCAAGCTATCCGGAACCATTCTCCCAACCATAGTTAAGCAACTCAAAGCCAAAACTAGAGGATTGGGCCATATGAAGGTTCATAAAGGAGAGCACACTGCTGAAGTGTATGGTTTCTACTATGATATGACACCATGGTGCCATGTGGTTGACTTAAGCACTCATACTTGCACTTGTGGGGAGTGGGAGATGACTGGAAAGCCGTGCCCTCATGCTTTGGCTTTTATTCAGATGTTCCCAGATATTGACATGGCCTCTTTTGTTCATGAGTACTATAGTGTGGAGAGGTTTAGGACAGCATATGGTGGCTCCATTCCACATATGACTGATAAATCACAATGGCCTCAAGTTGACATGGGTTTTATGCTGCTGCCCCCTCCATTGAAAAGAGCTCCTGGGAGGCAAAGGAAGAACAGATTTAAAGCTAGTCATGAACCAGGTGCAAAGAAACAACAACGATGCTCCAAATGTGGTGAGTTTGGGCATCGTGAAACCGGGAATTACCCTTTGAATGAAAAAAAAAAGAGGTGAGTTAGGTCTGAATTGTTTTCACACATGTTGACATCCTTATGCATTACCTTTCAATGTGCTAGTAACTTCATTTTTTTCATGTAGGAAGAGGGATCCCCAACCAAAGAGGAAGCCAAAAAGGCCTAAGCCCATCCCGGTTGATACTATTTCGCCGGGATCCCTCACTCGAAGAATCGTCGACTTGGTGCGTGGAGATGATGACAATGGGTCATCTAGTTCAAGCATTTCAGCCAAGCGTTTGTTGGTGCTGTCCCAAGACAAAGAAGGCGACTCTTCTTCAAAATAGCCCCTTGTTGGTGCCAACATAAATTGAATAAACCCTTGTATTGTTGTATGGTTGTTTGTACTTGTTCCTTTGTGAACCATGGATGCTATTTGTTGTTGAACTATAATTTTCATTGTCATATTTGAACCATGCTGCTGGATTCATCTACTTGCCCAAAGGTCATGTCGAAATTTTTAACTTTTCATATGGAGTTTCTTGAATTTTCGGTTCAGAAATGCTTTTTTTCCTATTTTTTCGAATTTCTGGAATTATTCAATGAGCATATCAGATTTTTCAGGTTACAAAATCAATGATTTGCAATTTCTCACGTTTTTTAATTCGAAAAATAATTGTTTTGCAATTTTTTGGAAATTCCTGGGCTCCTGTACATGAAAAACCATGCCAGGGGCAAAATGGTCACAAATTTGGTCTCTTTTAGGCTGAAAATGAAGATTTTGGCATTGAAAATAGACAACATATGTTACTAGTGGTGTTGGGGAGCTTCCCTCCTTTACTAATGGTTTTTTGGAGCTTTAGCAGTGGTGTGGAAGCAATTGACCCCTGCTTTCCCCCCTCGCGCAATCGCCGCTCCCCGTTCCCCTCCGCCTCCTCGCCGGGTCGCATCACAGCTGCGGCGATGGAGCGGGCGGAGGCGTACGTGCTGGCGCGTGCTGCGCGCACCCGTCGAGGCGAGGCACGGGCGGAGGAGCCAGCCAAGGCGGAGCCCCTGGGGATGGGGAAGCCGACGGCGGCGGTGGCGCGGGCGAAGGCCACGGCGGGGAAGGAGCTGACCGCGGCGGCGGCGCGGGCGAAGCATACAGCGGGGAAGGAGGTGGACGCGGCGGCGCAGCGGCCGTGGGTGCTGCTGTCCGCCGTCCCGCGCGTCCGGGAGGACAACAGCCTTCTCCGCCGGAAGGACATTTCGTTCGACCTAGCGCCGCCTCCCGGAGTCTCCGTCCTCGCAGTGTCGCGGGAGGTCCTGCAGCGCGCCAACTCCGGCGTCCCCATCAATCCGGCGCACCCCGGCAAGGCCAAGGCCTACCCCTACGTCGCGGCAGTGGAGTCCTCCGGCGGCGCGCTGCTCATCTGCACGAACCACGTCTCCGACAAGGAGGACGGCAACGGCGCCCACCACCACCACCCCAGGCACTACGTGCTCTGTGACGCCATCGCGCGCACCGCCTCCGGGCTCGTCACTCTGGTCGGGTACGGCGACCCAGGAAGCATTGGACTTGTGCGCGGTCCGAGCACCGGCACCGTCCGCGGCACGCTCATGGTCGCCGTGCTCACGCCAATCCTCGGCGAAGACAAGGCCTACATCCACTACCGCGCGCCCAGGAGGCAGCAAGAGGCAGAGTGGTCCTTGGAGGAGATCGACTGTGAGCGGCCAAACAATGGAAGGCCTTGGCGGGCCGACGGCTGCGTCGCCCTGGGCAGTCACATCTGGTGGGTGGATCTGTCCCAGGGACTGCTGACCTGTGATGTCTTCGCGCCACACAAGGCGGTCCGGTTCGTCGCACTTCCTACAGGGTGCGTTCTGCCGGACGGCACCAGCCCCAACGTCCTACTCAATCTCAACAAAGTAAGAAGTGTGAGGATCAGCAAAGGAAAGCTAAGATTTGTGTTCCAACGGTCACAATGTGGTGCTTGAACCAAAACGACGAGTGGGGATGCGATTACAGCGTGCCTTTCTCCGCTATTTGGGGTGACGCCAGCTACACCATGGCGAAGGTTCTCAAGCCGGAGATCCCTGTCCTCGTGGCGGTCAGCCCCTGCGACCCAGCTATTATCTACTTCGTGCAGGTGACTGGTGCACTCATCTTTTCAATCAATGTTCCTGCCAAGGCAATGCTCAAGTGCGGCAACACGTTTACCATGCCCAAGCACAGCATCTCGGAGGCCGACTTCCCATCTTCCCGCTATGTTCATGCGTGGGAACTGCCACCAGCGCTTCGAGGACAGCTTCAAGGTAAGTGTAGCATTTACACATGTATTTCTTTCCTCATGTACTTAGTTGCATCCTAGGAATTCTTTTCATTGCATGTATCTTTGCTTGGGAAAAACACACTGGATAACTTTTAATGTACCATTTTGTTGTGCTGGAACACCGTCGCATTTTGACTCAGTATTGGCTTCCATAATCTGGACGTAGGAAAAGGTTGGTAGCTGCCCCAAAATTGGCAGTCATAAGGAGAGGATGCCGAATACTATCCGTTTGCCGCCCATCTCCATTTTATTTTATCCCTGCCCTCCGTTAGTTGAATATCCACTATTCCACCATGGCTGTGAACAACAGTACAAAATCCTCAAGCAAGGTGTCATTGTTAATTTGCTACAGGTTGTGGATCCAATTGAAATTCTGCAGTTCCCTTTGTACTGTTCTATGTTTAAATCTGGTCTCTTGGTAAAGATTAGGTGCGTGTTGTTTTGGAGCTGAGCCATTTAACCAACATGCTTCCCAGAACGGTGTGTCCTTGCCATTGCCTATATTGATGACCGTACGTAGATGCAAAGAACAACTGTCTGTCAACAGCATCTTGGTGTTTGAGCATTGATTATTCCATGGTGTTTCTTTTCTGTCCCAGCTGTACCATAGCTATCATAATCTGAGGACCCTGTTGAACTTCTCTAGTCTTTGATGCCCAAACCTCCCCAGTTCTTTGGTCTGGTACAAATTTTCCTTCTTACTAGAGCGACCTCCTTTAACTCTGCACGTGTCCTTTTCTCTCCAGAGGAAGCTTCTGCGAAATCTGTCAATATGTGCAATTGCCCATTTTGGAATTTTTAATATTGTGGTAAAATAAGTCGGCATAGCTGATAGCAGCGTTTTCACCAAAAGTTCTCTACCGGGATAGGACATGAAGTCTCTTTTCTATCCTGGCAGCCTGTTTTAAATCTTCTGAATTATAGGTTGAATGGCAGCTCTTGTCAGTTTACTGATATGCAAAGGTAGACCTAAATAGGTGCCTGGGAAGTTCCCCGTGAGATTTCCTTAACATGCACATGCATCATCACATCGAATAGGGTAGATTTTAGTTTTTGCTAAACTGGGTAGCCTGTTGTGTTAAACTACATATGTTCATCCGATGAAACACATTTGCATGAATATGCTTCCAGGTTTACTGTCATTAGCTTTTGGCATCGATTAAGCACATTTTCATGCTTTGATCTATCTCAAAATGATGTCATATATGGATTCTGATGTAGGGCGAGGTGGCTTTTCCTCCCTGCTGAAACGAATGCTCGGCCTCGGTCAACCGGCGAAGGAGCTCGAGGAGGAGGAATCATCCTCTACAATTGCGGGACAAATGGTGTTTACTCCCCGTTTCAACTGAACTCACTGTGGACCTCATTTTTGTGACTGATGAGTGTAATTAAGCATACGCTGCAGTATCCGTTAAGTTCGATAGACGGTTTAACCAATGTTCAGCACCAATGCTGACAAGGATGTCTCTGCCCTTCTCAGATGATTTTTTTAATGAAATTTTCATTTCAGCGGAATGAAAGTATTTGTTTATGTTTTTGTTGGTATCCTTCAGATGCAATTGTTCATATATGCTAATGTAGGTCTTTGCATCTTTAATTCAAATGTAAACAGAACAGTATCCGTGTTTATGTGTTCAGAGTTACGAGGACTCTTACATCTCCGCACTACAAGATGTTGAAGAATCCCCGAGAGTGGAATAACTCTCGGCCACATTTGTTTACCGTTGGGGAATCAAGTAGCTGCGGGTTGTCACTCTGATTGGTGGTTGGCATTAAGTTAGTCGGTAAATACAATGGTTATCAAGAGTTTTAATCCTAATAGTCATAGCGTTTAAGCAACCGTCCGCATGCTGTATCGTTGGCCATTGCTGGTCATCCATTCCGTTATGTTAAACGCACCACCGAGGGTTATTGCTAGAATAGCCAAGTGGTTTAAACCGTCGACAATTTAACAACAGATTTGCCATTACACAGCTAGATGTTGATCGCTTTTCATCAAAAGAAACATACAAATTAATGCTCATGAGACCATTTCTGGTCCCTCTTAAACTCAAATAATCCAGATGCACATTGGATTTAGTTCCAAGAATAAGTGTCATTACATCTTATATCCACATAGGATCAACAATCTCCAGATTGAGTCGCGAAAGGGCCTGTAGCCTAATGGTTACAAGAGCCTCAGTAGCACCTGAGGTCCTGGGTTCGACTCCCGATGGGAGCGAATTTTCTAGGATTTAACAGTGGTGACTTCGTCAATTTGGAGGATTTCCCGGCTCTGTTTTCGAAGATGCACGTAGGGGTAGGGTTTGCGTATATACCGTCATAGAGGTGAGTGTGCGTGCGTTGTGAGTATCTGAGTTGTACTGTGTAATCACAAAAAAGAAAATCAATCTCCAGATTGAGTCGTTTTCCTACATGCTACAAAAAATCTATCTGGTTAATCTTATCATCTCAACCTCACAATATCAACCATTTGTACTATAAAAATAGTCATGCATGCTCAAAAAATAAAGTTCTTGAACGAAACAGCATGCATGTCCTGACATAACAGCAATGTAGCACAGATGCGTGTCCTGACGAAACAGTATCAGTGTTGCAACCAAAAACTTGTTGTTCCGCAGAGTTTTTGTAGCATCCAACTGCCGACTTGAAGCTCGACTGATTTTTAACATAATGGTCCCAAGAATTATATTTACCTGCCACTCAGGTATCTTTGGGTGCAAGAATGCTTGTTTGCTAGCCCCTGCAACCTATTGAAGTCCAAGAATGCTTCTTTGCTAGCACTTGCAAGCATGTACATATCCCATGAAGATTTGCACTACAAGAACCAAGAAACTTACAAGAGATTAACAAAAAAAAAGTACCAGCAGCATTGTCTCTACACCAGTGCGCCATCTTGAGCTTGCCTCAATTTGGTGAAGCAAAGCCACGAAAGAAACCTAGCCAACAGAAATGTTTACTTGACCTAGAACGCTTTTGCCATATGATCTAGGCTAATTAATTATTTCCTCACTAGTCCCTTTAAAGTGCTAACAAAACTGATTGTACGTTCCCAGGTTGTTGAGTGTGTATCAATTCACCAATGTCCACTGAAGGAGGCAGAGGTTTAAAAAAAAAAAGAGTTGATATCCAATGTATTTTTATCAGCTAGCTCCTAGATGCGAAATAATATATTTGAACAGAGCCCAAATGGAGACAAAACTAAGGATAAACTGAAAGATGTCAAACTTCCCTATATCCATGAACATTAAAAAAAAAAGATAATACATGCAGAACACAATTAGAATCCACTTGTTCACGAATCACTTGCGTACTTGGGTAAAACAGTGGGATGGCTCAGCTTGTCATAGACTTGAGCGCGATCGCTTCTTCGACTTTGAGGACTTGCACGTCAAACTATCGGCCATTGCAGATCTCCCATGTGGCTTCCCAACAGTGGAGTCAGAAACAACTGATGTGATGAAGTTTGGATGTGTAGTCTGCCAATTTGGCCCATACTACTAACTCATTGCTTCATCATATTGATTTCTTTCAAAAAATAAAGGGAAAATTTCTTAGGTGCCATTGCAAATTTGCACAATCCCGAATATGCCACTGTCAGTGACACAGGTGGGCCCCACCTGTCACTGAGAGACCAGTGGCATATACGGGATTACAATTTTTTTGCAATGGCACCTAAGGAATTGCCCCAATAAAGAAATAAAGAAACATCAGATTATAAGAATTCATGACTCATGTTTTACTGACATCAGTGTGCTATGATTGACTTATAAAGGTATTGACAGCCTGCTGGCAATACAATTGATTGTTGGTCCCTAGTTGCATCCTTTGATTCTGTTGCCATGCTCCTATATTTCTCCATGATCAATTCCATCTCTCACATACTTTAAAGAAAGTATTAAAAAAAAGACAATATACAGACATTTCTAAAGCTATACCAATGTAGAAAATTACCAAATATTGTCGTGCGGCGAGCAAGTCTCGAGAACCACCACAATGGTTGATAGTGTTGCCCCCAGCCAAACGATATGTCATGGAAGTTAGTGACTTCTTCCTTGAATTTGGTGTACTCCATTGAAGAGACAAAGTATTCCAGGATTTCTTTGTTGCAAAGTCATTGTTTCGCCAACATTAGTGCCTCTAGTATGGGCTAGTGGTTGCCATCTCCATCTACATGAAAGTTAGGATCTTCCTCGCTGAACACTTTACGAGTAGCCTCAATCTTCATCCGAGAGCAATTGTGTCACCCTTGTTGACATGTTCCTTTCCAATAAATTTTTGGCTTGCTCAGGATCCACACCGTCACTACACTTGAAACACATCTGCAGAAACAAAAAGGTCCAATTGACGAATTCTTCTCTCATTAATCTGTCGAATCCTTTAGCATTTAGTCTTCTGTACCCTTTTTTCTTTTCTTTCTCAAAAGCTCCGTTAAGAGATCAAGGTTAATAATTGACTTACAAAAACACTAATTCAATTACTCCCTAAAACGGCGGACTTCCTCTCAGTTATTCAAAACTTCAAATCGTAGATCATTGCAGGATTCAACTCTTCTTTGTTTAGGTCTCAAGCAGTAGCTGCAGTACCCTGGCCATAAAGAGTACTAGAGAAGTTGAAAATGTCCCATTCACAGCCTTCATTTCACAGATGTGTTCCTCTAGTGTTATGCCAATAGGACTCTGTCCATTTGTTTCAAACGTGGTCCGCAAAATATAATTACATGCAGTTTGTGATCTTTTGAACTATATATGCTTGTACAATGGATCCCTCCACTCTTGCCTTGTTGCTCACTATTAGCCAAAGATTATGCATGCACCTCTCAATAATATACATCAACTGATATGCCACAGGACCACCGACTCTACCTTCATAGGTAAGATGAACAATGAGATGTTCCATGAGGTTCAAGAAACAGGAAGGGGGTGGATCATTTTCTCGATTTTGCATATTAATACTGGAATTTGCTACTCAAGCTTGAGTATATAACCGGGGTCAATTTCTTTTGCACATTACTCAGCTCAGCCAACATCTTCCATTCATTTTCAGGGATAAATCCACATAGAACCAAAGGTAGCAAGTCTTTCCATCAAGATGTGGAAGACATGACTATTCAATCCAATTAGTCTACACAGAGGCAAGCTGACAGATCTCAAATTTTCTGCAAACTGATATGGTAATTTCAAGTCACTAAACCACTTCAATATGTCAATTTATCCTTCTTGATAACACAGTATTTTGCCCTTGGTTTCTGCCATCGTCCAATAGGTTTCTTGGACACTGTGAGAGTGGGACGGTCACAAATTTCCATAATATCAAGTCGTGCCTTCACACTGTCTTTTGTTTCATTTGTAATACCAAGACATGTATTCCATCAACATCAATCCACTTACAGCAACATTCTTCGTGTTGTGCATCACATCGATGATGCCTAATTAGAAGCTTTCTAAACTATGCCAATTATAAGTATCCCCAAATCCCTTCTATGTGCTTTTTCCAGTTTCAACAGGGGCAAGACCTTGCATTTAAGCATGTACCTCATTACCTGTTAGACGCGTTGATGGACCATAAAAATTCCCTAATATTAGCTCGAAAGCTTTTCAAGTTGTTGCATGATCAGGGGCACAAACCTCCCATGTCAATCAATCCAGCAAGGCTTACGATCATGATGCAGGTTAAATGATTTTGTATCACTACGGCAACATGGTCACGCTAGTTTTACATGGGTGCTCCAACAAGCTACCATGCAATATGCAAGAAAGTCATGAATTGTCCGTAACAAAATAGCACACAGAAATTGAAGTTTTGCTTCAGGTTGCTGTCATAAGTCATCGCCCCCTTCTCAAACGAGAACAGTAGTTCATCGATCAAAGGCTGAAAGAAAACATGTATGTTGTTCCTGGATTGTTTGGCCCTAGAATGACTAATGAGAGAGTATGTTATTTTTCCTCCATTTAAAGTTATGGAGGAAGATTGTATGGAATAACAAAAATAGGGCAGCAGCAATAAGAAGCTAATGCATTTTGAATGGTGTAAATATCTGTTGCCAAACCGAATGAATACTCTTCTCCTTTGCGAATTCAGTGTACTCCCTATTTATATGCTTCCAAGCTTCTCCATCTGAAGGATGGACCATGAGTTATTACCTTCACGAGAACCATCAGCATGCCATGTAATCTACATTGCAGCTTTCTCTAATATAAACTGCCTCGGCAGCCTTGAAGCTATAGGGAGATATCATAAATTTTTTTGAGAAACATTCTGGGATTTATTTCCTATTGCTTGCTCCTCATACCTTGCCTCCCCACAATTGACACAGGCCTCTTTCATTTCATTCTCTTTATAGAAAATCATGCAATTATTTATGCAAGCATCAATTTTCTTACATGGCATTCCTAGGTTATGTACAAGCTTCTTTGAGGTCTGGAATTTGTTTGGGATTTTTGCGGACACTTCATCACCAACAAGATCATGTATGAGGACCATTACTTCACTACTACATGACAATTTCAGTAGTTTTTTCATGCACATGACAATTAAATTCTTCTAATAATATGAAGAATTCAACAGTAGTTTGTGTTGGATCCTCTCATGATAGTACTTCAGCCCCAATAGCGCGCATCAATTCGGATGTTCTTTCAGCAACAACTGCTGGAGTAAACTGAAAATTCAATGGCCACCATCACTTTCCCTGTTCGATATGATAATGGTTACAAAGAGCCTCTTTCAGGGACCCATGTTCATGGAGGTAATCCTCATTGCTGCCTGGGCTATTTGGAAAGTCAGGAACGCTAAAATCTTCGATGACGTAAACCCAACTTTTGGAGCATGGTGGCATTTGTTCAGGGAGGACATCTTATTACATTCCAACAGATTTTCCCGACAAGATCGGCAGGAAGTTCTAGATTGGCTCGATTCTCTGTAACTTGCTGGCTTTTGCTCTGTAGCAGGCCTGCAAGATCTTTGCTCTTTTTTCTAAGCTTAGTTTAGTTTCTTTTATTTTCGTTCTTGCTGATTTTTCTTTAGGTCGGTTGGTTTCTTTATTTAATGAAAATTCCTGTGGGGATCTGCCCCACAGTTCCTTTCAAAAAAAAAAAAAAAATAGTGCGCATCAATCAACATGTCCTTCATCCGGTCCTCTTGTTCCACATACTCAGACTCCTCAGAACCTCGGCCTCGTGGGACTTCTCCATGAAAGATCCAGCGCTCATATCCTCTCTGAAGTCCATTACGGCAACAATGTGTCCTCATTTCATCTCTTTCTCTTGTGCGAGCCTCCACATCTGCAACAGGCGGCCTAGCTGTTTCTTCTACTAATGCGTCGGGTAAAGAAAACCAATGATCCAAAAATTCTTCTACCCAACGTGCCAAAGTAGACGAGAAAAACACACCCTTCCTCTTACTGTACACCCCTTCCATTGTAAGTCATATTTGATTTATTGTTGACAGTCCTATGCAGAGTACACAAGTGCATGTAACTGCAATAAAAACTAAAAGACTATCTAGGGGGCAACAAATTCACTGAATTAAATGTATCATATCCATTCATTAGGTTGGAAGAAGTCGTTTACCTTAAATTTGCAGCACAAGACCTGATTGGATCTGTACAGAAACAAAGCTTGACCTTAGCATTTCACTTGGACCTTCGGAAACCAGATATATACATCAGCTCTGATTACAGAATGATATGATACAGGATTGATATATAAAATACGGCATAAGTATTATATGAAGTAAAACAGTGACAAGGACACAAGCATGTCTCAGTAAACAAATTTGTTCTTCTATTTCAACATTGAGAAACAGTAGCCGCTCTCAGCTGATACAACTTATAGCAGTATTTTTCACAAGCTTTCAACCTATTGCTAATATTTTGATGTTCTGCTTTGGAGACCAGTAAGGAATGACACCTTTTGGATGCAATGACAGTGAGCTGCAGAAATGCAAGGTTTGCACCAAAAGCTATTTGCATAGCAACAGCTCCTATTCGATCACAGTATGACCACCTTATGGACTGCAGAAGCAGGACCAGCATTTTTATTTGTTATCAAACAACATAGTTCCTTATTATCCCCAATGTTCAGTACAAAGCTGCTATAGGAAATCACCAAAAGGAATCAACAACTTAAAATGCGCTGAAAGAATCTTCCCTAATTCACTATTTTGATGTGTGGCCAAGCTGCACAGGCTTCCTGTGAGCACCAATTCAGCAATTAGACAATTAATTAATAAAGTAAAGCCACAATTCAGAAACAAGAGTGAAAAAGGTAGAGTTCATATTTGCGAGGATGCAATTAACTATAGGAAATGAGTTACTCTAGTCCATAATTAATAGCATGACGACATCTGATCGCCCATGGTCAGGGTTAGAGATACCTTCTCACCCTCATGCTCGAGCTATGTTTGCCATATCTATAGTCACTCAGGTTGGGAATGGAAGAAACACATTATTTTGGACAGATAGATGGCTACATGGATGTGCCTTGGTTGATATTGCCCCGGAGTTAATTGGGCGTGTCCCAAAACACATGATTAATTCTAGAACGGTGGAACAGGCCCTCACAAATCGTGCATGGGTAAGGGATATCCAAGGTGGCTTGTCGATCAATGGATTGATTGAATACCTCATACTTTGGGACTTGATTGAGGAGATCATACTCACCGGTGATGAGGACCGTCACCATTGGAAACATGACAGCTTAGGATCTTTCTCTTCAAAATCCGCTTACAAGTTATTCTTCCATGGATCAATAACTTTTGAGCCTTGGCGCCGTCTATGGAAATCTTGGGCTCCACCGAAATGCAAAATGTTTCTGTGGCTTGCCATCAGGAACAAATGTTGGACAGCAGATCAGCTAGCCAAGAGAGGTCTAGAACACCCGGAGCAATGCGTGTTATGCGATCAAGAAGATGAAACGGTGCAGCATATTTTGGTCGGTTGTGTTTTTGCAAGAGAATTCTGGTTCAAGTTGTTTGAAGCGCTTAATTTACAGCAGCTTACCCCTGGTAACAATGAGAGGGATTTTGCTTCCTGGTGGCAACGTACTAGCAAAAGGGTGGCAAAGGAGCAGCGCAAAGGGGTAAACTCCCTGATCATTTTGGGTGCCTGGACACTTTGGAAACACCGGAATGCTGGTGTTTTTGATGGTGCATCGTCCAATGTTCAGACGGCCTTGAGTAGCCTCAAGCTTGAAGCTCAGCTCTGGATGTATGCTGGGGCTCCAGGACTGAGAGAAATAGGTCTTGGTAGGTTGCTGGGCCAAGGCTAGGCGCTGTTGTTTCTAGGGTCAAGTCTCCTTGTGGGTTTGCATTTTTAAGAAAAACCAAGTGTATGTATTCACCCCTCTTGCTATGGTCCAAGCTTGAGGGGTCATGTATGGACCATCTCTTTTCCCTATAATACAAAGATACACAGCTCTCCTGCGTGTTCGAGAAAAAAATAATAATTCATAGCATGAAAAACAATATGGAGCTGCATCCAAAAGAAATTTTTGAAACGTAGTGAACAAATTCATTTTTCATAACGGATATGCTACTTGAATCTAGGTGATTCACAGTAAAAGTTTAGTGGAATGATGAAACCGAAATCATACAGAATGCACATAACTCGTAGTGACTGAAGGCCAAAATGGTTTCTACTGCGAAACACAAGTCAAGCAGCCGCCACTCACCCAACACCAAACTATATTGTAAAACAGAACTGACGCCAAGTGGAAGCAACAAGAGTACAGGCAACACATCACAAACTGTGTCAGGATGCCACTTAATCACCCCAAATGAACAAAAACAATGATATTCAATTTACAGAGATTATGTCCAAAAGTAGCGAACATTTGATTGACAAACACTACACTGCTATATATATCACATTGTTGGAACATCAATCCAATTTTCAGATCAATCATCACAGTGTGCGAAAAGGCTTAATTCCCACAGGTTTCAACATACGCATAAATTTTAGAGACAACTACTGGAGAAGCCAAATAGACCTCAACATATACAGAGGAAATTAGAAAAGAAAAATGAATAACGTAGCACAAGACTGCCCAAAAATCCTTGCAGACGTTACTTGTAGAACTTGTTAAACCAATGTGACACGCATGAACTAATTAATTAAAAGCAGAATGTATTAGTCCTATAACTGAAGAAAAGAACACTTCTGATGTGCAATCAACACTGGAAAGATGGGAAGCCATGCATAATCAACCTTAGCGAAGCACATCTTTGGTAGAAACCTGCATTTTCTTTAATCCCCCCTCCACACACACGAAGTGATATAGCAATCAACTAATTTTGAAGTGTCAGAACAAAAACTTTTGATGTACAATCAAAACTGGAAAGATGTAAGTGTGTATATAAGTATACGAGATTTTCATGTGCTACTTACTCATGAGAGAAGAACTTGGAGTACCTGGCACTAGTATTTTGGCCATTAACATTAGATACCTGTCTAATAACAGCTAATTCATAGTTGTCCATACATTAGGACTTGTACTAATGGAAAGGCAAGAAAAATGGAGCTTGGATAAAAAAAAAATCAATTTGGCACTTTCAGATGGATCAAAGGAAAGGAAATAGAAGAAGGCCACCGAACTACATTATTGTGTTATGAGATTCAATCGAATAAGAAAAAGCATCCAACCCACAGGCATCTCGTTTGTAGTACAGAAATATTGGAGAGGTAAGAAATTAAAAAGCACCAGATGCATGAGCGTGGAGGGGGATAATACATATCACACCCTCCCTAAGAGCTCGCATCCACACAACAACATTAGTGAAGGCTGCATCCACACAACTCCACTGGTGAAGTATCTGGCCATCATACTACACCACTGTACATATATTGTCTGTTTTTCTTTTTTTCAAGCCTCAACAGGCATAGGAAAGGATACTATTACCCCTGCTTCCATTCACCTGCTTGGTACCGCCTTGCCTGCACCGGAGCCTCGCCGCCGCGCCCGTGCAGGAGCCGTCGACGAGCCGCTGCACGTGCGCGCCCTGCCCTCACCCTCTTCGATCAACCGCCGCGCGCGCTTGTGAGGCTGCCGGTGAGCCGCTGCCTCGTCGAGATCCCCCTTACTCATCCCGCCTCCCTTGCTCTTCCCCTCTCAAGAACCAAAGCAAGAAGCAGCTCCTGGCCGGCCGCCGATGCCACCGGAGCTTTTTGCCGCGTATGTGCGACCCCCCAGCTCGCACCCGGCGGGCGTGCCGCCGCTCCCCTTGTGCCACGGCGCTCAGGGTGCACTTCAGCCATCAGCTGGCGGTCGACATGGCCCCTGGTCGCGCCGCCGGCGTCTGGGCCGCTCCTCCCGGCCCGCGTCGCCGCCCGTCCGTGCCGCTCACCTACGCCCGCGTCGAGCGCCTAATCGAAGCTGAGGTGCAGGGCGCCTGGGAAGGGGCGCGTCTGGCTGAGACGCTGCGCGCAGGGGCAGGGCGGTGCGACAAACTAAGGAGCAGGGCGGCTGCACCATGGCGGAAGGGGGCGGGAGCAGCAGAGGGGCAGGGGAGGGCGGCGGCACCATGGCCGAACAAGGTGGGCACGGCGGCGGCGGCCTCGCGGCCGAATAATCTGAGCGCCGAAATTGGTGACTGATGGTTTGGAGTCAGGGGCGGATAGGTCATTTATTATGTCTGTTTTGGCTTTTTTTAAAGAAAAAAATCCACATAATACTTGGATGATGTTATTTCGGAATGACTTCCTCTGTTACTAACGTTGTTGTGTGGATGCTTCATTTACTAATGGTAATTGTGTAGACTCTTTCTTTCCTTTAGGAGTGGTGAGAGATGAATTGGCCACGGGTGGGGGCGGCACGAGGACCATGTTGTTGAGGTGGCTGCGGGAGGGAGCTCACCATCACCGTTGTGCCGCTTGAGCTCGTTGGCGGGGACGAGCTCGAGGTCCTCGCCGGCGGGGTGCCAGACGTGGCCATCAAGATGTGCCGCCAATGAGGGAAACGTGCCGGTGGAGGCGAAGTGTGCCTGGGCGGAGAAGGGCGTTGGTGATCGACGGTAGCATCACCCTCAGCACGTCGCCGTCAGTCGAGGTGGAGCCATCATGCAAATCCTTAAGGCCTTGTTCGGTTAGCTCTGGCTGAAATCAGGCCCGTTTTCGTGACAACCTAGGAACCAGTGGAACCTGCTGGTTCACTCAAACGGGCCAGAATAGAGCCAGAAGGTCAGACTCGGAACTCGCTTCCGGGCTTTAGAGTGCTAAATTCGGTTCGAATGGGCCCGACTTCTAAACAGGCCGTATCTAACCGAACGGAGAATCCGACCTCCTTCTGATTTCAAGCCGGGCCAGACAAATCTGGTCGAAACAAGCTCGTTCCGTGCCTGTTTCGGCCCAACCGAACAAGGCCTAAGGGACATCGTCGTGACAACTTGCTCGTGGCGGCCGGTGGTACACCTCAGTGGTGTGGCATGGTGCCCTTTTTTGCCAGTAGTGCAATCAGCCCGCTTGTTGAAGTTGGAGCCACGGTGGAATGCAAGGCGACGTCATGTACCTATGTTGAGCCCAAGGCTTCCTTCTCGTAGGTGGCTCTCTTCTTTCCAGACTGCAGTCTTGACAACTTGGGCTTGCTATAGCTTTGCTGAAGTGCTGGTCCTATCTTCATCTTGAAAAATTTGCAGCCGATATACGCCTGGTCATATAGCTAGCTTTGCTGAAGTGCTGGTCCTATCTTCATCTTCATCATGGAATCGCCTGGTCATGAGTTCACCGAGCATACAGTTTTTCGCTTGGCTCGATATACGACTCACTATAGATTTGTAAATCGTGGATTCAGATGAGAAAAAGACCAACGTCTGAACGTTAGGACTCCGCACGATACTACTACCGGTGTCTAACGTGTGCACGGCTTTAATTGCCAGTCGACTGATTGTCGTATTTTGACATGTATTTTGTATGTTAGATATTCATAAAATCGCGAAAAGGCTTGTGGCCTAGTGGCTACAAGATTCTCAGTACCACATCAGGTCCTAGGTTCGACACTCCGTGAGAGCGAGGATTTAACGACGTTGTGTTTTCAGCGGTAGGCGACGTGACTGTCTTCAAATATGCTAATAAAGGTAGGACCTGCGTATGTGCGGAGTGAGTGTCATGCAAAATGCGAATATCTATTTCCTTTTTCTAAAAAATAAAGAGTGAAATACATGCATAGCTATTGTACTTGTCTGTCCGTTTTGATTTAGCCACTGTACTCACAAAACTGTAAATCATAGCCATTAAAATTACTCGTACGTGTCAACTCGGTCATTACCTATAATAACCCTACGTATTTTGGTGATGTGACCTATGTATAATAGTGACTGATCCGGGAATTCATAACGTCATGGCAACCGAATCATTGCGTACGCACTCTCATCCTTATTTCATTTGTGCTCTTCTTCTATCTATTACTCTCTTTCCTTTTGCATACATACTTTATTGCTTCTATTTCAAAATGATTGAGTGTGAGAAGTAGACAGAAATGGAGAGTATCTTGCCGCTGAACAATTCCGGATGATCAAGAGTTCATTTCAGATTCATCAAGAAAATACCTTTGCCACTAAATCTCTCATATTTAGCCTACTTAACAATTTAAAATCTAAAATGACCGAAAGCACATGTATAAGTGTCTGTATAAGTGTCATTTTTCATCACAACGAGAATATAAGCAAATCAGGAAATCAAATAGGGAAAGCAGGCCATTTCTCAGTTTTCTTGGTAGCTTGTGATTCTTCCTTGCAAGGGATTTTATTACATCGTGTCTTGGTAGCCATCTGGCCCTTTACGGAGAGGATCGGAGATCACGCCTGTTGGGGCTGCACACCAACGGACGTTTGAAATTACACACTGGAGAATAAGTTACGATTACACGTATGCCATGTCATCAAAATACGAAAGGTCACAAAGGCAATGGCCGTATCGATCCGGATGGACTACCTTGGTGGCTGTGAATTGCAGTTTTATGAGTACAATGGCCAAATTGACACCATCAGATAAGTACAATGGCCATTCATGTATTTTACTCAAAAATAAATGTGACGAGAACGAATGTATATCTATGGAAGATTACAAAGATTTCTCTAGAGGAATGGATGAATCCTAGCTATGGATTCATGAATGGAATCCTGTTTTGCTGTACCATAAGTGCACGTGTTTTGCACTGTCGGATAAAATCATGGTTAGTTTCGGGAAAACTAGAAAATAGAAGTCTGAATAACGGAAAACTAAAGCCTCAACGTTTTGTGAAAGCAAAATATACAGGTTGCTAAGGAGTGTTTGTAAGTGTGGGGCATTTGTGCAAAGTCGGTGGCCAAGGGAGCTCGGACCGATACATTGTCATATACGCCATGTCCTCGTTTGCAATCTTCACCTCCAGAGTGTCGAGGTCTACAAAGAAGAAGCGTGGCAGTAGGACTTGCAGTCGGAGGATGACGAACCCTGATCCCTTGGTGTGCAAGCTCAGGCCCCACTTGTGACGGACGCGCTGCCCAGGGAACGGTTCGTAATCGGGCCCCAGCAAACGACGTACGGTTGCCAGCAGCATGGCCTCCTTCTCCAGCACCCAGTCACCGTCGAGCTTTGCAAATACCTTCAGTGTATTATCCAACAAAGACATGATGCGCGGTTTGCCATCATATCCTTCGGTGACGCAAAAATTGGAGCTCCAAGAAACATGGCGATCATCCCAGTCCTCAGTGTTTGGCAACGCAAACGTCGAGTACTCGCCAGTGCCGCCATCGAGGGCAGTCCCAGTCAACATGCCTTTGTTGTAAAAGTAGCAGGAGCCCGCGGCCCGTCCCAAGATACGGCGCTGGTAATCGATCCTCGGAAAGATGTGGTCGATAGCCTTGTCCCTCCACGAGTCCTTGTCGCCGCCGGCGGTGAACTCAGCGGCGTGCGCGACGTTGCCGCGGTAGAGCTCGCACAGCACCCTAAAGTTTGACATGCCGATGCGACCGCCGGCCTCGTCTGTGACACCGTCGACCAGATAGGACTGCTCATACCGACACGTATTGGCATCGAAGTCCCGTGGCCGTGGGATGCTAGTGTAACACTTCGTCAACGGCTAGCAGACGACTAGCGCACCCGGGAAGTCGTGGGGGGGATTGTTGGGGCCATGAAATTCCATCAGCAGGAGGCTCCCACGGCTGTCCACGATGTTGGCCAGACCAAACTCCGCGGTCAAAACTGAGAGGAAGTCAAGGGAGAAGTGGCGGGCATCGATCGTCGACGAAGAGGGTTCAAACGCCGGGCGAGTATCCGGCACTGATCTAGAAGCATGAGGATAAGAGCGTAAACGGTTGATGTGGTAGCCGGCGACGGCGGGTGGGTGGAGCTTGCGGAAGCGTCGGAGGAAGCTGGTGTCGGCGATCACGCGGCGCCATAGCTTGCACGCAGCCGCGGCGCGAACCAGGCAGGCATGTGAATCGACGCGCAGCAGAACGAGCTCGAGGAGGTCGTCAGTGATGTCGCAGATGCTGGTAGGCGCGTCAGCCATGGGAGCCTGTTCGTCGGGGTACAGAGGGAGCCCGTCCGTACCTGTGCTGCTTTTGTGTTCGATTTTTCCGAACGAGGTGGCATCCCTTTGAAGATATAGTGGGAAGGAAGGTTCCCAGCAGTCCGAGTCAGTCCGTATTCTACTACGTGTAGCAGTATGAGTTCGATTCGGTAACATTAACAAAACAAGCTCGGACTCGGGATCATGTTTAAGTCCTTACTCCCTCGATTGATCGATAGATCATCTCGTTTAAACAGCCGGTCAGAATGATCAAGGCAGACAGCATAAAAAAGGTGAGCAGAAATGGTAAGTAATAAAACAGGTAAAAAGGAAGACATCCACTTCACGCGCAGTTTGCCGGTAGTAAAGTGGAGTGCACTGAATAAATGAATGTACGTACGTAGGAGTACATTATAACATACTACTTAGCTAACTCAATTTTGTGTACTATTGCCGTATACAGGACAGCTCAGACCGTCTAGCGTTGAAAGTTTCAACTTGAAACCTACTTCACTGTAAATCACATTCCAAACGAGGACACGTGTCCCACGGAGTTAAGCATGAGCCGTTGTCCGCGGCTGACGACGTGAGCAGCTGCCGTCCACGGTCCAAGAGCCTGCAGCCCTGGGTGCCGTACGTCGTGTCTTGCGCCGTGCACGCGTCGACGAGCCCACGGCCGAGTAACGACAGCGTGCGGACGCCCATGCTTGTGTCTCATTCCGACGAGCCCAGCTAGCTAGCTAGAGCTCCGAATGGCCGCAGCGGAAGGAGAAACGCGGCAGGGCGCCATGCGTGCGTCCGCGACCACGCCGTCCTGGGTGCGTTAGTTTTCGGCGGCACTCATTGGATTAGGGAGGCGATCGTGCGGATGTTCGTGAAGCACGGCGCGCTGGTGGTGATTGGCGACGCCGCCGGGGAGGCCCTGGCCGTCGCTCTGGCAATGGCGTGCTGCATCGAGCCCTGCCAAGCGCACCGTGCAGCTTGCCAGCTTGCCGTGGCGCGCCACGGGCGCCTGGACGTGTTCGGCAACAGCACCGGCTTGCTCGGCAAAGCGCATCGCGTCCATGGACGAGGCCTGAGATCGAGAGCCTATTGCGCGTGAACGCGCTGGGCACCGCCCTGGGCATGAAGCACGCAGCGCGCGCCATTGTGGCGCACGGTGGGGGCCGCAGCCTCGTGTCCGTGGCCCACACACGCTGGTGAGCGGGGCCATTAGTCTGACCAAGAACAACATGGACCTGGTGCACCATGGCTCGCGCGTACTCCCTCCGTTTTTAAATTGTTGTCGCCGTTGACTTTTTTATTTACGTTTGACCATTCGTTTTATTCAAAATATATGTTTGAATATACAAAATTATACATTATGTTTAAACTTACTTTGGAGATGAAACAAATCATAACAAAATATATGATATTTTTCAAACTTTTTTGAATAAGACGAATGGTCAAACATAGCAAAAAAAGTCAATGGCGACAACAATTTAAAAACGGAGGGAGTACCAGATATCTCAGCCGCAGGTAGCCTCCTTTGAGATTCATGTGCTAACAGATGAATAACGGACGTTATCTGGTCCAGCCTCATCGGGTCACGTGCAGTGCTGCCTGCCTCGTCTCCCTCTTCCTCTCGCCTGCTCGCCCCAAAGGCCGACCATGGAGGTCAGGGGATGGCCGCCGGCCTACAGATCGACCGGGATTCGCGTGGCGTGAATGAAGAAGGCCCTCCTCCCTCCCTCCCTCACCCATCCGGCCCCCTCCTCCTCATCAGACGCCTACATTGTTCAAGTCAACTTGCCAGATAATCCTTTTCTATCATTCTAATTATATATGCGTAAGATTTTAAAGGGTGAACCCAAGACAAATAGGAAGATGATCTAATCTAGCAGTGATAATATCAAAATAGAAGAAGATAGCGTTTTTTCCTCCAATAGAAAGAGGTCCTCACATATAGGTATTAAAACTATACCACTATAAGTATCACATATTTAGTGAGTGCTAACCTGAAAGTGGAACCGCTTTGACCCATTACTAAAGGAGAGATTTTCATTAAACCAAAAGCCAACCAAAGAACCGGAACCGATACAGTCGACGCTCAAGGTACCAAGACCGAGACCGAGACAGTCATTAAAGCAGTCAGAGTCAAACCGAAAGGAGAGGCACCAACCATTAACCAGATAAAACCGTATTCAATATCAATAGCAGCGGATATTGCGATAATCCCCATAGCTGCTGATTATGCGACAGCTGATATTGCGATAACCGATTCTTTCTAACTAAAGATTCTTCCACTTCACTTTCTAAGAGGGCATTCGATGCATCAATCCCCTCCCGCCTTGACTATTGGGTTGGATACCCTATTAAGTCATGGCATCTGTCAGTTCCTTGTCTTCATCCCATCGAGAAAGACTAATGCAAAAGGTGAATTGAATTCCGGATCTTTCTTCGTGCACGAAATCGAGAAAAGTGCTTTCTTTCACAAGCATGATCACTCCATTTAAAGGATTCAATCCCCTAACCGCATTTGAGGCGGACGAGAAGAAGGATGTAGGAATCTCCTTTTGTTTTTTCAACATGCTAGCCGCGGATTTACCGCCATAACCTGTCTATAGGAGCTACGCAAGGAAGAATACGTGCCTCGGCGAGCTGCAGTAGATTGACGAACTTGGAAGCGTACTGGCAGCAAGACTCATGAACTTAGGTTCAGGGAAGAAAAGAGAAAAAGTTATTTAGTAAAAACATTGTTTTAAAAAGCGGAGAAACTAAGCGGGCAGTTGAGCACTACCTAACGCCTAGGCGTGCTTAAGCGACGCTTAAGCGGTGCTAAGTGGTCTTAGGCGTTTGTAGTTTTAACAAATAAATATAAAAAGATAGAGAAAAATAGTGAAAACGTGCATATCCACACATATTTGTTGGGGAAATAGAGGAAAATGCTTAATTAACAGCTGAGTTGAAAGCAAAGCGGTGGAGCACCGCCTAGCGCCTAGGCGGTGCTTAAGCGGTCTAGGCAGCGGCTTTTTTAAACACTGAGTAAAAAAAATTGGTTAGCTTGGCCCATAACACACACATTCAAAGAAGCATGTTCTATGGACGGCTACACAATCGAATTATAGTGGTTCTTGGAACAACGATCTTTAATATTGTTTAAACCACATCATACTTTTTTTTTCAATGAAACCTCATCATTTTTTTCAAGCGATAATGAAACCTCATCATAAATGTGGGTCATGAAGAAACAATAGTTAAAAAATGGTTTCATAATAAAGCTCGAAAGATACAAATATAGATACAATCATGTGAAATAAATTACATTAGTTTGCCGGCGGTGGCCACACTAGTTGTATCTAAGATATATAGTTACATTGAGTATCGAGACTCAAGCCAGATTAATTAGTGTTTGTTTTCTAGGCTTCACTGCTGCAGGTAATGAAAATTAGCTCATTTGATAGAACACAATTTGCATCCTTGTACGTTCACCTGGCGGCAGATGGCGGCCACAATGGTGTCATGCATGGTGGCGCTGATGCTTGTCATATAAGGGTCCACGTGTCGACGAGCGGCCGCCGGATCGACGTGGGACGACGGAAGAGCGTGCGACGGCAATTCTGCCTGTCAAGTCAAGACGGTCGCGTGCGATGGCAGCAGCCAAAGATGATGCAACAGGCGGAGAACGAAGGCGCCAGCGCTGCGACAGATGCGCATGCACACAATGACGCCCGAGCCGTCCAAGTTGACTGACAAGTTCACGCACAGGGAACTGTAGCGCGCTTTTGAGGACGCCTATCTATCAGCAGCTTCTCCTTGGGCGACGGCTGATCACTGATGTAGTCGACGGCGTTGTTGATGCAGAGTGACCCTCGTACGCAATGTATAGCCTCACGAGGAGGTGGACGAGCCCCAGCAGTGTAAGTTGGTTGAAGCGTGAACCCTGCAATCAATGGCGAATGCGTCCGGATCCCAGTTCTCCACGCCTTCCTTCCTTGGTCGAACACGACGTCCTTGGTGGCCTGCAGGCGGCCCCTAATAGTATGAAGTGTTCACCGCCTCCCCACCCCACAGAAGGTGCCCGTCGTGCTCATCGCCTTCAGTAAGCAGCGTGCTCGATATATGATGCCGTTTTGTTGCGTCGAGTACGGCACCCTGAGCTGCTGCTGGACTGCCTTGTGCAGCTTTTCCTCTCAGTTTCCATCAGCAGCAGAGCAAGCAGCATGTATCACCTCGCGTAAGGAAAATCCGCCAGTGCACCCTCGACGAACTCATATGCTCCGGCGAGACGACGACGACAGAAGCGGGCACTATCTTGCACGATGCATGCTGCGTCGGGTGTGACCGTGTGAGCTTTCGAAGGCATCGAAGTCACCACCACGCGTCGTCGTCGCCACCGTGTGTTGAACCGTGAAGCCTGTGCGGACGCATTGGTCCGTCACCAAACTGTTCCCGTGGAGGCGTGGACAAGGGGGCATCAGAATGCGCCGTGGCATGGGATGCCTTGCACCGCGCCGCTGTGTCCGGCTGGGCCATGTGCCACAGCTCTTGCTAGCTAGAAGCAGAGGAGGTGGCGGGCGCCTCGGGAGCCGAGACAACGGATTGATAGCTGGGTCCGGGCTTCTGTAATACTTACTAAAGCAGGTTCATTGGAAGTTTTAATCCCAATTACAAGTCACAATTTACTTTTGTGTACATATTGATTTGTGCAGCACCTTTTAAACTATTTCATGCATTCAAATGTGAATTTGTATGTGGAACCTGAAATAACTTAAGGCTCGTTTGGCATGGATTCCGAAGAAAACAACTTTTTTCACAAAACAGTTTCGCTAGAAACTAGCTTCACAAAAAATATCTTACATGGAAGAAGCACTTTTTAAAATGTTTGGCAAAATAGCTTCCACTACAACACAAGGGCCTTGTAGCGACGGGTGAAAAAGCTTTGTAGTGGCGGGGCAGCCAACCCAACGCTAAGCTTCAGTCGTTAGAAATGAAAGTTTGTAGCGCCGGTTGTAAATACCTGCCGCTACTAAAGCTTTCCAGCGGCGGGTCATGCCACAACACGCTGCTACAGCCCACATTTTCAGCGGCGGGGCCTGCCATCACCCGCCGCTAAAGTGGATTTGTCAGAACAAAAAAAAAATGCCCAGAGCAGTTCTGGCTCTCAAATTACCAAACAATCATAGAATTAAGAAACATCCGCCGAGCAGTCACCGTGGAGCCAGCTGGATCTAAGCGCAAAGGGTCGCGCTGTGGACGAGGAATGAGAGGAGGGGGCGTGCCTTCGTCAGGGAGGCCTACCACCGTTGTGATGTCGGGGAGGGGGGCAGGCCATCGGGGAGGGAGAGGAGGGGGTTGGCCCGCTGCCTCTCCGTCGTCGCGCCATCGACAAGGTCATCGCCGTGGTCGATGTGGTGCAACTCCAGATCCAATCACACAACGACGTCGTCGTTGAAGCGGGGGTCATGCCACAGACGACGCCATCATCAAAAGGAGGGTCTGAGTGTGCTCGCCGGGTGCCGCCCGACGCCACACATCCGAGCCTCGCGCAGCCGCGCCTTGATTCACCTGAGTTTGAGGGGGGGGGGGGGGGGGGGGGGGAGAGACTTGTGCAGCTGAGGATGAGGAGATGAAGTGAGAGAGGAGAGGTGGAGGCGGCTGGGAAAGGGAGACTCAAGGAGAGGAGGGTTAGGGTTACAGATTTTATACAGTCGATGGCGATGTGGGCTGGGCCGATGCACTTAGATGGGGTTAGGCAATATGGGGCCAGAAAAGCGGCCCAGTAATAATCGTGCGAATTATTTTTCCTTTTCAACACAAGTAAAGCATCATTGTGAAGTAATTTGAAATAAAATAAAATTATATACCCTAAAATATTTCTACATGTGCTATACTACATGTATGTTGTTACATAGGAGTTTCAAAAAAAACTTGAATTGATTTTTTATTTACTATGGTTTAAACGAATTTTTGTGTACGTGTCAAAAGCAATTTCAAATTGAATTATATGTACCACAAAATGATGCAAGAAAATGCATAAAAATTATATTCACACTTATTTGTTCCATTATAGACCATTCCAGAGAAAGATATGAAAAATTTAATTATTTGTTATGGACACTCGTGGGCCGGACCACTTTGCTTCTGCAACTGTCGCTCTTGGCACGGCGGCTATCCATCACCGAAGTTCTCGACTTGTCAAAGGCCGCCTGGTACCAGAGGTGAGGTCTCGGCCGGTGAGGAGCAGAGAAGAGAGGAGGCGTGCGTGACAAGTAGACCGAGGTGGCAGGCTCCTCGGGTTGCGAGCCGAGCCGAACGGCTTGCCATGCCAGCTGGGGCCGTAACAATCTGATTTCATATTTTATTGTTTATCTCAGAGCTACTACTATCAAGAGCAATGTTGACCTTCTCTTACTATCTTGGTATTTTTTGTTGTTGTTTTGAACTAGTTTATTTTGCCCCGATGCTTTTTTTGGTTGCGGCAACTGAATTTAAGATTACATTGTGAAACATTTGATAGTGCCGACAATATTACAATTTCACATTTCGCTAATTTTACCATATAATCAACATCATTCTTACAACTTAAATTTATTTTCAAATTATGAAACGCAACTCAGACACATTTATGCATTATCTAGTAATTGTTTATTTTTGTTTTTAACATACATGAGTTTCATCCATATCTCAACCTATTTAATTTTTTTGATTTAATATTTTAATTTCTACATAACTAAATCATTTTTTTTGTCAGAATTGAGCTTCTTTGTTTGAATCAACCTCAGTGAGATATTTGAATTGAGATCTTAGACACCTTAAACAAGGTTCTCTCTTTTGTAGGAAAACAGATAATATCTGGATCGTACGAATTAAACTGATGACAATTGAATGGATTGATGACATCTATGTTTTTAAGAGAATGCAGGAAGCAAAAACAAAAGACGATACAATAGAGCATAACAACCAAGCAAAGCATTTTATGCGACATTATCTGCTTGGCCTTTTGTAGTTGTGTGTAATTCTACAAACTTAGTCATAGGCTGCATAGGTTATCGTCTTCTTCTTATGCTAGATGGATATTTCAAGTGTGGTGCTGATATCTAAAAAAAAAAAAGTGTGGTGCTGATGAGGAGGGGCCAAAAAGGTTGGTCAGTGTCATACTTCCTCATCAATGCTTTGATATTCTAGGCCAGCCATTGGAAATTTTCACAAAGAAATATCTCAATACATCCGTGCATGAATATTTATTTGGAAGTATCCCACACAAATGTATTTTTCACAAACATTGGAATATATTTTTCATTTTGACCGGCCTCCCGGCCCCGCTCCCAACCGCGGACGGCGTCAAAAGGAGCTCCCCGCTCCTCCCCAGCCTCACCTCGCCCTTTTCCTCGCTTCCCCAGCTCAAACCCTAGCCACCCCGCTCACCATTGCCAGACCGCAACTCGAGCTCGCCGTCGCTGAGCAGCTCCGGCCAAGACAACCCCACCTCGAGCCATCTCCGGTGCGTGGCTAAGCCTCCATGGCCTCGGACCTCGCAGACCCGCCATGAATCGCGGGGATTTGGTCATCATCTCCAAGTCCGGCAGCTGCTCCCCATCCGCCTCGTCGCGCGATACCTCTTTTCCAGTAAGCCGCGGGAAAATTCCTTGCTCACCGTGGAGCTAGACCTTCTTGCGCACCCCATTGACCTCACCATTTCCCCTCGTTCGCAGTCGAGCCGTCAGAAACTAGTTTTTCCCCGCCGCCGTCGCTAACCACCCCTCTCCGACGAACTCGTCGTTCCGCCCTCCTCCACGTCGACGTGTACCGAGCCGAGGTCCCCGTCAACACGGTGAAGCTCCCAGGCCAAGAGAACTCCCCGTCTCGTGTTCGCGCATATCCTCCTGGTACCGTGGCTAACATATCACTCACTCCAGCCTTGTCTGGTGATATTGTTGCCACACAGAAGAAAACATGTGGTTCAAGAACAGTATGGTTTTTCCGAAGGGCTTTGAGTTAAGCCAGAAGGTTATTGACGAAGCCCACCTGTCCAAGTACTCTATCCTTCCCGATAGTAGCAAGATATACCGGAACTCACAGCAAGAAGTGGGATGAGTGCATAATGCTAGAAGAATTCTCTTATAACAGCAGAAATCAGGAAAGCATCAAAATGGCACCATTTGAGGGCTTATATGGACGCCAATGCCGTACTCCACTGAACTGGGCCGAGTCCATCGAAGGAATCACCGTTGGACCATAATTGATAGCAGCTGCAAAAGAGACAATACGCCCCATTCAGTTCAACTTAAGAGCCGCCAGTCTCGACAGTAGAGCTATGCAGACAAGAGACGCTGACGGATGCATTGGACCATTCTGGAGATCTGAGCAGTATGGACCTGTTGCTTACCGTTTCGAATTACCACCCAACCATTCCGGAGTTCACAACCTTCTCCATGCAACATGGTTGAAGAATTTCTTGAAGACTCCAGCAGATGTGGAGATCATTGGTTTGGAACAGTTTGAGCCAGATGTTATGTATTCGAAGGAACTCGTCAAGGTCATTAATCAGAAGGACATATTCACCTGGAACAACAACATCAGATTATTAAGATGCAATGGAGCAACCACTAGGAGGAAGAGGCCACATGGGAACAGGAGGAGTTTTTAAACTCCCATTTCCCCGGTTTCCTCCCTTCAAGGTGGGTTTTGAGTTTGTTCCGTTTTGCATCTTACTTCTCGCAATCTTTTTGTTTCTCTACTCTCCTTACATCTCGGGGCAAGATTTCTTTAAGGGGGGAGGGCTGTGACACCCCGTGTCACCGAAGATCGGCATCACGAACATTGCAAAAGCAAACTGAACTGAAATGCAAATCAAGTACAAATTCAAAATCAAATAATTCAAACAATTATCAAATCAAGCTTCTAAGGAAACTCAAACTTTTCAATAACAACTTGATCAAACAAAAATACCAATGGATGCAGGTCAGAGAGAAAGAATTTTGGAGATTTTGTCAAGATTTTTGGAATTCGTTTGGTTGGCCAAATAAATCCTCAAAGCTTACAAAGGACCCAACTTTGACCAGCTGCCATTTGAAATCCCTTTGGAGTCCAGATGTGCATGTTGGCCATATGATAGACCTTTTCAAGAGCCTTCGAACGGTACCAAATTTGTGAATTTTGGAGTTCATTTGCTAGTCCAAATTGTGTACCACAATTTGGGGAATTTTCAGTTTTGAATAATTCGGGAAAAAGAAAAGATGCCCGAGGACCCACCTGTCAGCGTCGTCCCACTCACTGAAGGGCGCCGGCACTTTTCTACCGCGTGGACGCCGGCGTACGGCCTCGCCGCGCCCTCCCGGCCCCGCTCCCGACCGCGGACGGCGTCAAAAGGAGCTCCCCGCTCCTCCCCAGCCTCGCCTCGCCCTTTTCCTCGCTTCCCCAGCTCAAACCCAAGCCACCCCGCTCACCATTGCCAGACCGCAACTCGAGCTCGCCGTCGCTGAGGAGCTCCGGCCAAGACAACCCCACCTCGAGCCATCTCCGGTGCGTGGCTAAGCCTCCATGGCCTCGGACCTTGCAGACCCGCCATGAATCGCGGGGATTTGGTCATCATCTCCATGTCCGGCAGCTGCTCCCCATCCGCCTCGTCGCGCGATACCTCTTTTCCGGTAAGCCGTGGGAAAATTCCTTGCTCACCGTGGAGCTAGACCTTCTTGCGCACCCCATTGACCTCACCATTTCCCCTCGTTCGTAGTCGAGCCGTCAGAAACTAGTTTTTCCCCGCCGCCGTCGCTAACCACCCCTCTCCGACGAACTCGTCGTTCCGCCCTCCTCCACGTCGACGTGTACCGAGCCGAGGTCCCCGTCAACACGGTGAAGCTCCCAGGCCAAGAGAACTCCGCCGCCGTGCACGCGTCCCACCTCCAGTCGCCACCGGACTTCCGCCATCCAGCTTTCCTCGCCGCCGACCAAGCTCCGGCCCGCCCCGCTCACTCCGCGTTGTCGAGGTGAGCTCGCCTTTATCCCCGCTCCCTCTTCGCGCTATCGGTCAAGCCAGTGGACCACCGGAGCGTACTCCGGCAAGCCCGCCGCCCGTCTCCGGCGTGTCTCCGGCCACCACACCGGTGACCACATGCTCGAGATCGTGTGTGGCCACACGGGATCTGGTGTGGCCGACTCAGTGGCCCTCCGTGTGCTTTCACGCGTGAATGGCCAGATCTTTTGTGGTCGGGTCCAGATCCGCTGCGGCAGGAACCCTATGGCCCCCTGTGTTGCTTGGATCTGATTGGCCGGCCCAAATTTCCATTCTTTTCCGAATAAGTTTAATTCCCAGAAATTGCCTGAAACTTGTAAAATTGATAGAAAAATTAATACAACTCCGAAAAATGTGAATCAAATTTTGTTGAACTCCTTGTGTCATCCTTTGTCCAGCAAAAAATTCCAAATAACCCTTTTGCAGACTGTGTATTTTCTGAAAAATGCATTGGTCCAGATCTCGATTAATTACTTATAAATTCTCTGTTGCTCCATGAATCTTGAAATCTTGCATGCTGGCTAAGCATCTGATAACACACTTACAGAACATTTTTCCACTGTCATATGTTGCTTAATTATTTTATTATGATTTAAACCGTGGCTGCATTGTATAAATTATTATAAATAATTCGTGTTGCAATAAAATATGAAACTTCACTGTAAATTAGTTTCAGTGGCCCTCTTCACTAGAAAAATGCCACTGGACCTAAAATAATTCTCTAAGTACAGTTTACTAAATTCTCTACTTAAGTTAATTAAATGGATAACTTAAGTAAGAGTCAATGAATGAAATACTTTAGACAAAATAATTAACAAAGTAATTAAATGCACTTACAGTATAAATGATTTAACTTCATAAATTGCATCATGTTATTTTTCATCTAACTTGCATTACTTCCAGCTGCCGGAGGAGCAGGCCCAGGAGGTGCAGGAGGAGCAGCCGCAGCAGGACACTGACCCCACTGACCCAGTTAGCTACACTCCTGAGCCAGGCAAGCCCCGGTGCATGCCTTCCTATTTAGGATTTTTGTTTATCACTTGATTGGGGCTAGTAGTTGTTTGTGCATTAGGTTTATTAGGAGTTGATGTGAAACCTTAGAACTGCATTAGGATTACCCTTCCAGATTTACCTTGTGTCCTATTTTTGTAGATGTGGTCTAGGTTACGTTAGAACTTGCTATGCTTAGTGACTAGCGAACGGTAGAAGACGAGTGGTAGGTCCCACTCGCATGATAGGAATCACCTTGGATTGTCCTAGATGGATTTAGGATTTGTTGAGACCGGACGGGGATTTTGTTTGTATAGGATGGTTGGAGAAGGCTGGGCCTTCACGGTGGTAGCCCCGTCTGGGTTGGTTAAGGACCGTTCGTTGTTAGTCCTGTTAAGCAAGTTCGAACGTACTGATCATATGCTAGTGATTTTATGGGCCTAGTAAACTTAGTAGCTTGGGTTGCCCTGGTGTGCGGCCGAAGCCTGCCCTTTCTATCATGGTATTCGGGAGAGAAATGATGCTTCCCAATCGGGGCGTACGTCTGGGACGGGGACCGTGCGGGAAGGCCTTTCTCGGGAGGGGTTGGACCCAGCCTAGCTCCAGAGGGATCCTTGCAAACAGTTGCTGCATGCGATTTTACGCGTGTGCGGCGTATGGTCAGGTTTTCTCCTGCAGGGGATGTATATCGATGCCGCCGCTCTCGGTCAAGAGCAACCTTGCTCATTGAGTCACCTCGTAGTGTGATTTGATTGATGATGATGCTCTAGTACTGTTATATTTCATATATCTCATTACTGTTATATTGCCTATCTGATGCATTGTTACTTTACCTGTTTTAGAGATAAGTGCACCGTTTATTTGGTTAAGTACTTAATATGAAATAAAACATGAAAGTAAGGACCAAGTAATTAGTGCCGTTTATGCTTATGCGTCAGCTTACCCCTTGTAGCCTTGGCATATTAGGAGTCGGCTGTAGTTAGCCTTTTGACGGGTAAGTCTTGCTGAGTAACTAGTACTCAGGGTTTGGCTCTTTATATTTTTGTGCAGGTAGTCTTGTTTTCACTTCTGCTTGGTGGAGTTTCTCCAGGTCCACATCGCGGGCTTCGATGTGCGGCCAAGTATCGTCGAGTGTTGTAGAATTGGTATAGTTGAGACTTCCGCTGTGCTACACACGTGTTTTAATTCATTCAAGACTTGTAATAACTTAAAGATGTAAAAATTCATGCTTTTTATGTGATGTACTGTTGCGTCTGTTCATCAGCGCGTACCGACTCGATCCTGTGAAAAGCGGAGACGCTTCAAAATGCTGATGAAGACATGGAAGCCTCGAAAGAACCAAATGCCTTCTAATCAGGTACTTTATATGTATCGCTTAATTTTATACAAATATTTAAGAATTTTGAACTATGGTTCACTTGCATAATTTCTCAATGTGTGGCCTATACATGATAGTTTTTTTATACGCTTTGACTTTCACCCCAGTCTTGACGGAATCCTGGGTCCGCCGCACGGTCCTGCAACTGTGCTACTTGAAGAGAAATGTCAGCTTCAAGACAACGTGATTGGTGTACGGTCGTAAAAAGTTGAAATTAACTGATTCCAACATGGAGGCTGTCTGTGTACACGATGCAATCGTCTATCTATCTAAGCAGGCGTGCAAAGCAACCGGTGGCCAAGGAAGCTCGTACTGAAACACCATGTCGCACATGTCCTCCATCGTGGGCTTCACTTTCATGGTGTCAAGGTCGATTGAGAAAAACGACTGCTTTCCAGCCTGCTGTAGTAGCAAGGTAACGAACCCAGGACCCTTCATCCACATGATAAAGGCCCACTCGTTTCTGCGACACTTGGGCATTAAGAAGGACGGCTCGTAATCTAGAAATTCACATGCGGGCTCCACCAGCAGAATCTTCTTCTCTAGTGCCCACTCGTCATTGGGGGCATTGAGCCTTGTGAATACCTTCATGGTAGTGTCCAACAAAGACAAAATACGCAGCTTGCCATCATGCCCGTCGGTGACAGAAAAATCGTAGCCCCACATGCTGTGGACATCCCAATCCGTGCATGTCGGCAACAGAAATGGTGAGTACTCGCCGGTGTGCCCGTCAAGGACAATCCCTGTCGTCATTCCATTCAAGTAGAAGTACCAGGAGCCTCCTGCGCGGCCCAAGATACGACGTCTGAAATCAACCCTTGGAACCATGTCGTTGATGGCCTTCTCGGTCCACGAGTGCTTGCTGCCGCCGGCGGCGGCGATTACGGTGGCATGCGCAACGCCACCGCGGCAGAGCTCCCATAGGACCCTGAAGTTTGACATGCTGATGCAACCGACGGCCTCGTCAGCGACACCGTCAATGAGGTAGGATCGGTGGTATAAACAGTTGACATCGCTGAAGTCACACGACGGAGGGGGTATTCTAGTGTAACGCCGTGTCGAGGGCTCGCAGACGACCAGCACAACCGGGAAAGCTTTGGGAACGGTGGTGGTGTTAGGGCCCTTGAATTCCATCAGCAGGAGACTCCCACGGCTGTCCAAGATCGTGGCCTGATGAAACTCGGTGGTCATGTCTGAGAGAAAATCAAGAGAGAAGTGGCGGGCATCAATCGCCGGCAGCGTCGACGACGAGGGTTCAAACGCCGGACGACTTGTCGGCTCTGATCTAGGAGCATTAGAGCGGACACGGTTGAAGTAGTAGCCGGCGACAACGGGGCCGTGGAGGGAGCGGAAGCGGCGGATGAAGTGGGCTTCGGTAACCACGCGGCACCATTGCTTGCAAGTGGCCGCGGCACGGAGGAGGCAAGCATGCGAATCGACGCGCAGGAGGATGAGCTCGAGGAGATCGTCGGTGAGGTCATCGACATCACCCATGGGTCACCCGTCTGCAGAGCTCCTAACGCGCGCGGTTCGTAGCTTCTGCTTTTGAATTTATTTTCGGATGGAAGTGCCCTGAATCCTCAATCAATGATATAAGACGCCTGAAAGTGAAAGCAGCTCGACTCCCATACCAGATCGGTTCCACGACGCGCGAGTCCGACTCGGTAACTTGCTTCGACAAAACTGATTCGGACACACGTATACACGAAATTAAACTAGTACTGCCGGTGTTTGCTAAATTCTGCCCACCAAACTTGCCCTGTTCGTTTCCTTTAGTCCTAAAGTTTAGTTTAGAGAATCTTGTTATTTAAAGGTATTAAATAAAGTTTAATTACAAAACCTTTTTACAGATAGGTGCTAATTTACGAGACGAATCTAACGAGCCTAATTAAGCTATGTTTTACTACAGTGATGCTACAGTAACCATCGTCTAATCACAGCTTAATTACCCTCATTAGATTCGTCTCGTAAAATAGCCCAGGTTCCTGCAAAAAGTTTTATAATTACATTTTATTTAATACCTTTAAATAGCAAAAACTTTGGACTAAACTTTAGTCCTAAACGAAACGAACACACCCTTTTGCTTATTATGTAGGCATTTATATTTGAAGATGGTTGACTCATTAATTTTTTTTTTTGACTCACCAATTTATTTTGATGCCCATCACCCTTATATTGACTTCTTATTACTTTTTGATGACTCAACACTCCCATGTTGACTCATTAGTATTTTTTTCCTGATGACTGATCACAATACCATATTGACTCATCACTGTGTTAACTCATCATCCTCTGTTGCTAATTAAGTCATGACGCTACTATGTTGACTCTTTTTGTTTTTTGGCTGGCGGGCGGTGCATGGCAGCGCACGATGGCCAGTGACGGGGCCGCGGCGACACAGGGACATGCCAGAGGAGGTGGCACGTCGGTGAGCGAGCCAAGGTGGAGCCTGAGGCACGGTGGCATCGTGGCGCGCGATCTTGAGGTGTGGAGGTGACGCGGGGTCGCGGCAGGCGTGGGTATGCGCGGGGCCACGGCTGGCGGTGGTGCGGTGCGCCGGGGCATGCTGGGCAGCGACGGCGTGGGCACTGGTCGGGCCACGGCGGGCGGTGGGGCGGGGTGGCGGTTTGGACACGGGGCGTGTGGGAGCCAAAAGCAAGAGGTAGGACGGAGGAAAACGAAGGAGGAATAGTAGTCTAAGAAAGTGAGGAACTACCGCAAGTAACCTTTGGTACGGTGACCGTTGCGGACATGGCCCCATACTACTAGCCAAACCTCATTTAAGGTACAACCGGTGTCTGCATTCGTGCCTCTAGCATTACTAATTCAGTCTGTATTTCAAATTTTCTTCTCTGGCTAAAATTATTGACTTTAGTACATTTTGATTGTTTGGTTTTTTGAGATTTGCACTAGTACAAAAACGCCTTGCAATGAAAATAGCAGTGGCAGCCACAGAGGCTTCCATCATAGGTGACGGGTATTCAAGCTGTCACCCCTACGCCGTCACTGGTGTCTCCCTGATAGGTGACGGGCATTGCATGTAGCCCGTCACCTTTCCTCTGTAAACAGGTGACGGACAAAAGTTTTGCATGCCCGTCACCTTTCCTGTGTATTAGGTGACAGACATCAGTGTTGCCATAAATAACGCTTGTGACAATGGCGCCCGCCCCTGTACCACCGCACTAGTGGTGGATGGTGGTGATATCACTTCACTCGCCACTAGTGTTCCCCGCATATAATGCTTGTGACGACAGTGCCCATCACTGTAGAACTGCACCAGTGGCGGATGGGGTGACGCCACTTCACTTGCCATTGGGGTTCGTCACATATAATAAGCTCGAATTGTCTTCTTCCCCGAACATTATTTGGGCTCACCCTGGGTGGGTGTCTATACGGCGGCCTAGAAAAATTGGAAAATAGGGCCGTGCAAGGTTTTGACCTTTTTTCAATGGTTTCATGTACTGTAAATTCATTGGTTTGAGATGATTCCATTGATTTTCTTGCGGGTATTTAGTCTATTGCATCTAATTTGTTCCCCATCCATGCATTTCTATGTTGTTTTCCTGTGGGTTTTTATTGAAATTTTGTAGATCAAGTTTTGGTCGTATCACCATATATATGCAGGAATCAGAGAGAGGAGTTGGGGAATTTGATATAGTCTTGTTTAAATTAAAATATTTAAAGTGATAATATTTTTTTATATAAATATATATGTATTATTTGAATATAAATCTTGGGAAAATTTGATAAAGTATTGCTATTTTATAATTTATAATTCTTATTCTTTTATTTAATTGCCTTTTTATTACTGTAGAAGGCAGATTGATCAAGCCGGCAAGACTATATGACATAAAACATTAGTAACCATACTAGGTAAACATATTATTAACATCAATATATGCCCCGAGTTTTTAATTAATGGAGACGCAACAATCAATATAGAAACAATCCTAATTTATATTTGTTATATTGGCAATATGCTCTCAAAGAAGTCTAGTTTGAGAAACATGCTGCCGTAGAATGATGCTCAATGAAAACTACAAATGCTCAATAATTCACGTGTCCTCAATTAAAGAAAATATTTCTCTACTCACTAACTAAACATTCAAAAAACGACTGTTTTCAGAGACTAATTTTTGATGTTTCATCGTTTGTTCTGAATATCAAAAGTGTTTTGTCCACTTCACGATTGATACTTTGCACCATCTTTGTTTTTCATCTTCTCCATTGATGAAAATGCAACTTATACATATCTGACTCCACATTGTCGTGTGATGCCATAATTCCATATCGTTTTGTCTATATACTTGACTATATAATCAAGACATATATGGTTCCGCACGTACATTTCACTAGCATTGGGCTGGTTATGTGCTAACATATATAAATTAACCAAATGACAATGGATAAACTGAAATAGACTCAAAATTAACAATTGTCACTTAGATCGCTGTCATTTAAAAATTAAGAAGCCAACAACATACTAATTGCATTGAATGCCAATCGTCATCTGGTTTCCTTTTATTCGCCAACGCCAACTGCAATCTCCCTTTGCTTCATCTAAATTCTTGCTCCTATGGAATCTCTTTTGTGAAAAGGAAATATAATTAATATTTAAGCATATTGCATTCCTTGATTACAAAAATATCCCACTCAATGCCAACATCATTGATGAGAAATAAGAAACCTTTTTTTATGAAAAATCCGAGAATTCTACCATCTACAATCACCATCTCATACGGATATGCCACGGATGAAAACACCGATCTGAATGAACATGAACACCTCGTTATACACCAATGCCACCTCACCTCCGACACGGGAAAACTGAAACCCAACTTTTTTCGCAAAAGAGAGGTAGACTGATATTCCACATGCATGTGTGAAGAACTCAACGCCGTTGAGCCCATAACCGATCCTATCGTCACATCCTTCACCATATTTGCATTGGGAAAACATAAATCCGACCAATATCCAAATGAATATCACCGAAAACCAAATTCTCACTAGCCCACAACCACATAGCCATGACCATGAAGAACCACGAAGAGATAAAAGAGGGTCTGGAATATCTTCATCGATAATGGCCCCTCCTCCTCCAGTGCTTCATGCCGATGAATTTGACGACGCCACACCATCGCTGTCACTCTCTTCGACCAACCCGCTAGAGAAACTCTAATTCTAATAACCGGCGCAGCTGCCACGAAGAGCGACCACCGCGAGAAGACCTAACTATATAAACCTATGGACGAACAAAATGGATGTTCGGGTACCGGACCTCTCTCCTCTGCTGATGCGAGGCCGCCAGAGACGAGGGGGCCAACGAATTTGCCTTCTAAGTCCGGGCCTTGTTTTTAGTTTAGCGGATATCTGCAGTTGTGTTCTAGCGCCCTCTCGAGTCCCAGTGTATCATAATACTCATCATGGTCAATTTGAACAATGCTGGAGTAAGAAATGCAGCCTTGATGCATTGTATGCATTTGCCTCATGTCATTTTTGGTGATGACAGATATATAAACGCTGGATAATATATCACTGGATACAGAAATTAATTCTATCTTAGTGCATTGGCCAAACTGACTCTCAGATGCATAAAAATCTATTTGATCCGGGAATGAGCTTTTCTATATCAAAAATTCACCAAATCAACACTATGACTGGGCAAATAATAATAATAATAATAATAATAATAATAATAATAATAATAATAATGAACTCATTTTATCCTGAGGGATTGGCCCAGTTAACTCTTAGATGCATAAAGAGTCTAGTGGGATCTGAATGTGGATTAGCTAGAAATCTCCAAACTTTTACCTAACAAACTTTAGACACCGATTCGGAATGAGCTAGTGTATCCAAAAAAAAATCACCTAACCAACAATACCATGCCCGGGCAAAAAAAAAAAAAATGATATCAGAAAAGCCGAGGCTTCGAGTTTTGGGTAACAGCGACCAGTTTAGGTCTTCGACAACCGATATTTTTTTTCGGTTTCGTGTTGCACACTTGGGTACCCATTATACACGAATCACCTGAAACAGACCATGGTTCCATTCAACAATGGTTCTTGATTTGATGCCTCCTGAGCACCGCCACCCATCCACCTATGACTTATGGAAAGGCTCAAGGTTTGATTAATATTTTATTTTTTTAAGAAAAATAAATACCATTCTAGTTTTGAGCATGAAATTTAAAGAGAAATAAAAATATAAAAAACACGTTAAAACTATGATTAGTGAAGAAGGAAGTAGATAGAGATAAAGTTGCATTAAGAAGCTGGAATGATATTTATTTTGAAAAAATGTATGATGCTAGGATGACATTTAAACTGAAACGAATGGAGTTTACCTTTTTTTATTATTTATGGGCAAAAAAAAAACCACGGGAGAACCGATGTGAAACTGCTATTTTTTATTACTTTTTGAAAGAAAAAATAACGAAACACCGGTGAACTACCCGCATACCTTTCGTTGTTTATTTAAAAAAATGTATATCTCAATGACTGATGGGCCCAGAAGTCATCCTTGTTCCGTATACAAGGCCCGGATCCGGGGTCCTCCTCCTCCCTCTGCTTTCTCCCCCGATTCGCCGCTCCCCACTCCGCTCTGCTCTGCTCTCAACCGAAACCCTCGTCCCCTCTCCGTCCGGCAAGAATCCCCCGTCCATGGAGCGGGCGGAGGCGCTCATGCTATCTGCGCAGGCGAAGGCGGCGGCGGCGCGGCCGAAGGTGCTTGCCGAGGAGGAGATTGCTACGGTGAAGGCGGGGGAGGAGGGCGAGGTGGAGACGGCGGCGGCGCGGCCCGCCAGGGAGCCGTGGGTTCTTCTCTCCACCTTCCCCCGCGTCGTCGACAGGTCAGGATTTCTCCGGGTCAAGGACGTCTCCGTCGAGCTCGCCCCGTCCCCAAGGGTCTCCCTCCTCTCCGTCGCCCGCCGCGTGCTCACCCGCAAGATCCAGGGCGTCGCCATGCTTCCTGCGATCCTCGACAGCCAGTACCCCTACATCGCTGCTGTGGAGTCCTCAGGCGGCGCCCTCCTCCTCTGCGCCAACCACATATCGGATTGGGATGACGCCGTCGATCCCCAGCACCACAGCACGCACTACATCCTGTGCGACGCCGTCTCCCGTTCCGCCTCCGCCGTCGTCGACCTCACCATCAACGGGCACCCCGGCAGCATCGGCCTTGTACGCGGAGAGAGCAGCACCAAAGGCCGCGGTCCCCTCACTGTCGCCGTTCTGGCTCCCATCACCAACTGCAACACAGCCGAGCTTCACTCCTGGTCGCCGAAGACGAAGGATAACTGGGTTGTCCGGAACCTTTGCTGTTCCCGGCCAAACAATACAAGGAGGTGGGGCAACGACGGCACTGTCACTGTTGGGGGGTTGCTATGCTGGGTCGACCTCGCGTGCGGACTTCTGGTATGCAATCCATTGGGTTGCGATAATGTGGTCCGCTACATCGAGCTTCCTCCAGGCTGTGACATGTCGGACAGCACGGACCTTGACGTCCTCAGAAACCTTCACAAGACCCGTTCTGTTGGTGTGAGCTGCGGCAAGCTGATGTTTTTGGACATCTACCGGTCTGATGAGGAACCAACACTCAAGATGTGGAGTTTGGATGGAATTGGTGCGGATGGTGATTACCATTGGGTGCAGGAGTACACTCTCTCTTTTGCTGATATGCGGAACGATGTGACCTACGCTGAGATGCTGCCACAGGAGGAGGTCCTCATTTTTGCTGCTCTCGACCCGTGCCAACCCAAAATTGTCTACTTCTTGAAAGGCAACCTCTTATTTGCCATCGACGTCCTGGACAAAAAGGTTGTTGAGCGTGCCAAGGCGGAGTGCGAGAACCCGGAGGGGAAGGTCATGTCATCGCGCTCCATGCTCACATGGAAGCTTCCACCAGCACTTCACCACCGCATTCATGGTATGCCTAAACGCCTTGTTCCTTCTGATACTAACTATAATGATAACACGCCGTTGCCTTTTGCCTTTAGCCCGGGTAGTAGGATTAGTTGAGCATAGTTGTGCTAGTAAATGCTATTGGATTCAAGCACTCACTACATTTTGAATCTCCTGCATAAACAGTCTAATTTTTCTGTCATGACTATTAATTGGGAAGCACAGTTGTGCTAGTAATTGCTATTAGATTCAAGCACTCAGTACATTTTGAAACTAAAGACCGTAAAATATATATGCTCATTTGTCACAATGAGCAACCAAAAAAAAAATTGTCATTTGTTCCAAAATCTAATGTCATGTTTCATGCAACAAACATATATTTGCACACCTGGCATAACAAAAATGAGCATTATTAAATTGTTTATGAATCTTACTATTTGAGATGCGTTGTTCTTGGTATTGATAAGCCAGAATAATGCATTTATGATTTGCACTGGTTGTGTAGCAGATTTAACATATACATATGGTTCCAGCCCGTTTCATGGGCGATGATGAGCATCGATCATGTATATCATTGAGACTTGGGACACTGATCACTCTTTTGATGCTGCTGCTGTAGTATCCGTTGGATAAAGAAGAACACTGCAATTAGAATTATGCACTCTCTTTTCAGGACAAAAAACTCATTTGCTATGGATAATGGGAAATGCAACCAAAACTCAGGCACACTCCTTGGCTTTGGTTGTTAATTCATGAACTGGTTGCTAAATTGAAACTTTCAGACATCATAAGTTTATATAATCTGAATATTGATTGGTCTGTGCCATGTTCATTAACTTAGATATACATAGTGCTGCCAGAATTTGGGTTGAAAGATTTTGAATTTATATAACCTGTTCCATTTGATAACTGTTGTGTTAAACTTCATTGATTCTGATGTAGGGGGAAGTGGCTCCTTCTCTGTGGTGAAAAGGTTGCTTGGCCTCAAGACCAGTGAAGTAGTTCGAGAAAGATAGATCATCAACGATGGTTGGACAGATGGTGTTTACTCAGCTTTTGAACTGAACTTAGTTCTTTCTGGACCTCCCTTTTTTTTTCTGATAAGAGGCGCACATGCTGAAGTATCCGTTCAGTTCGGTAGAGAGTTAATCAATGTTGCACCAATGCTTAGAAGGATGTCACTTGGCCGTTCTCCGAGATGATTTTTTGAGGAATTGTTTTCTCTCCGGCAGATTGGAATTGTTCGGCTATGTTTTTGCTGTTGCTTTTCAAATATATGCGAATGTAGGTGTTTGCATGTTTAATTGAGAAACAACTAAGATAAAAAAAATCATGGTACGAATGTGCGTTTGCTTAATTAAAATGATTGCATTGGAATTCATACATCGACAGGGAGTCAGCTATCCGTAACCTTTGCGAAGAAATGTCCACATCTTTTAGAAAGGTGGCTGTGTCTACCTGCGCTGCAGTATTCAGGGCAGAAAAGGCTGATTGGTTAGCGTAGTGTAAGGGATGTAGATGCCATCCTCTGAAGAATGTACATGGACATGATGGAATGCGAGTTTGGTTATAAATTTTCGAAAGCCCTTCTTTCTCCTGTTTTTTTTTTTCGGAGAAGACCTCATTTCTACTGCTGCCCAGCTCGTAATCTGTACTCGCCAGCAGCACCTTCTTATTCGGACTTTTTTTAAAAAAAAACCTGCTTATTTGGACTTTTTCTGGGCCAGTCACTTGTAGTTGTGGCAAGACAACATCTAAGGAGCACCGGGAGGTCGAGGCTCTCCCGCCCGGCCACGAGCGCGCCGCGACATGATGCGCGCCTGTTGCTGCTCTTCCCTGCGCAGCTGCGCCATCACCTCGTGCCACTCTGCAGCCTGCAGGGCCGTCCCGGAAAATTCTGGGGCCCTGTGCTGCGTCCCTCCACCAAGTCGCACCCAATGGATCGCAGGTTGGGGAGCGCGTTGCCGAGTTGTCGGTACGTAACGTACCTGTTGTGTCGGACAATGGAGTTGCGCGGTCGTGCACTGCCACCGTACCGTCTGCATGGGCGCCGAACTCGACCGTGTGCACCTGGTACCCCTGCCCGACCTCGTCCATGGTGCCACCGCACCGCAGCGGCATGAACCCTTGGACGACCCACAGCCGCTAGGTACAGGAAGCTCGACACACCGGCTTGGCCGGAACTACTTGATGGCCTTCCCAGCTTCGTCCTTTCCATCTGCAGCAGAAAAAGCAACGTGTATCAGCTCGTCTCATTAGCGAGTAGGACGACCGAAATTGGTATCTACCTAGACCTTTATTCTTGGAGATGTACGGTCGCTTCCCTCCAGCGTCGACACGTGTCGCGGCTCCTGTAGAAACTACAGTTCTTGCGCTACCAGCAATCGTCCGATCCGTTTGGTCGATGGAGAGCCGTCCGTGCCAGGCACCTATCGATTCCAGAGGGATCGAGAGCTCCTCGGATCGTTCGTCCGCTCCACCGTCTCCACCGTCTCCGTCCTCTCCAGAGGTCGCCGCCATCGCCCTAGAGGCATCCAGCGACGTCTCTATCCACTCTCTTCCCCATCGCGAGGCATATTCCCGTGCTCCCGGTCCCGTGACCCGCCGGCCGCCGCTGCACCCGCGCCGCACCTCGCAGCAGCCGCCGCCGACGCCCGTACCGTCCCGCTCGCTCTCTCCCATATCCATGCTCCGTCCAAATCCTTCCCGATCTGTATCCTGCCCGCGCTGCCGCGGCATCCGTAGCCGCCTCTTGCCACCCGCTGCGCTCTTCCTCCAGCTCCGCCATAGGATATAGGGTTCGCTGACAGTATTCCCCATCTCCCCTGCGACCAAGAAGGTCAGCACTCAGCAGTATGTTTCCCCGCTCCATCGATGTACTAGCTGCTGCGTCTGCTGTTACGAGTAAGGTTCTATAATCCACTGATATCCTTGGTAATGCATCCACCGTGACCATTAGTATTTGCTCATCTCTTTTCCTTATCTCTCGATCTGGTTTTTTATTAGGCTCCATGCTTACATCTCCATTTCACAGCAAAGGCTTAAATAGTTGAGAGGTCAATCGAGGAGGTCTGCAGGCTGCAGTACGCAAGCAAATGTTGTAAGCACCGGTTGTATCCCTACATTTGTCATACAATTTTCTGTCACAATTGTACATAAGAATTCACCTTCTGTTGCTGTTGCCCAGAAATGTTGTTCATTCTGAGTTAATGTGTGGTACAGCATCCGCCATCCATGATACCTCTTGCTGCACTTAATTTTTAGAATCGTATTTGTATCCTGACAAGAATGGAAAAATAATTTCCATCTCATCTCATATAACGTTCAATGACGATACTACTTACCTGCTGTTTTAACGATTTCCCATTAGTCATTACCTGATTGTTTGTGCAAAACATGCACCTACGTGCTGCTATTTTCTTCATTGATTTTGTTTTGGACTCAGCTGGATGTTATGTTCTTCAGCAGTTCTTAATTTTCTTATCATATTGATTCTATCTTCTGAAGGTTCAGTAGTACGCCTTCTGTGTGTGTTATGACAATAGACTGCTTGATGAAGTTACTCAAGAATGTAGCACAATCGAATCAAGACCTTGCTTCTGTGTCCTCAATGACCCTTCTTATAAACTGCAACGAGACAAGGTATTGCAAGCAATACAGAAGCAATAATTTGGAAGCAATGTTCATTGATGAAATATATATTCCCCTTTTAATGCATGAACGGGCACCATCAGCTGATGTAGTTTTCTAATCCACTGAATAACTCTACTACAGATGCATTCATGATGGGCAAAGAAAGGAGAGCTGAGCATTTGAGTTATATGAACGGGTTGCCGCCCGGTTTCTTACATCAGGCCACCTGCCAACTGCTCATAAAAGAGCAAAAATTCCTCAATGCAAGGTATTTTTTGAGCCTAGGATGTTCAGAGATATAGCCTCAGATTTTCTCTCTCTCTTTTTTTTTTTGTGTGTGTGTGTGTGTGTGTATGTCTTCTTTTCCATAAAAACAATATATGATCCTAGAAGTTATGATTCATTATCTGAATATTCTTTTTCCTAGCTTCATAATTTCATTCCTAGATTGCAAAGTGATTGCCTGTAAGCAGTGGAAATACTTACAATGATTGTTGTATCCCTCAAGAAAAGTCCCATCTTTCTAAACTATAACTTGGAGTTGATTCTTCTGGCTTTAGTAGCTTTAGTATTTTTTTTCCAAAAAAATAATGAGTGAAATAATGAACAATCTTGGATCATTCGAAACGGAAGTATTAATATGGTTTGTTGATTTTTTGTTGTGAACCTTACAGTCCTCTCACCTTGCAAAGGAACATGGATGCATACATAATTACTGATATTATTATATAGGTCGGCTAATATAGAAATCCACTAAAATTGTCTCTTGGCCACATATATACATAGGAATTTTTTTACTGTTTCCATTTCAGATGTTAACAAATGTCCGTTTTTTGTCCCATACTCCCATATAATTATCCAATTTTATTGGCAAATGGACCATTAGTAACTGATGTTCTGTCTGATGTTGAAACTGGAACAACGAGCTGTATGGGAGCAAACTTTGCCTCAGTTACACCCACCGTATTGTTCCTCTATGATGATCGTAATAATAATTGCATGTGTTCATCTAGAATTGCCGCATCACGCTGTCAATTCTTCTTAAATTAATTTAGCATTTTCATGCTACGCTTGCTTCTTACTATTTTTTTCCCTTGATTGTAATTACAGAACCGATGCTGCTGGTCACTCTTATTCATTACGAGCTGTTCGCCGCTATGTTTCGCCAAGTGGGGCAACTGTGGCACATGGGTATTGTACATTCCAAGCTGAAGGTATTTCCTAATCTTCTTCCTAGGCCTTGATCACCAGATGATCATTTCTAAAACATCAATGGGTGCTTTAAGTCACTTATATAGTTATCCTGGTGGTAAAATATGTAATTATAACACTTACATATATGGCGTGTCTCTGGGTGCTGACACCTTGCCGATTTTTCTTTTGTGCACAAAAAAGAAAAATCCATCTTTCTGTTATGTTGTGTTGCAATACTGATTTCTAAATTTACTCTCTCACATTATTTTTATTTATTTCTACATTAATGCTGTCCAATTGACCTTACATAATCTGTTCATGTACATCCGTATGCAAGGTACCCACTAGGATCAAACTGGTAGTTTTTATGCCTTGGTTTATGGAATAAGTGGAGCCTGATTGAATAGACACCGATAATTTCATTGTTTGCCGGAACAGTTCTTTCATCTCAAATCGCTCATTGCTTTTTTCTTCTTGATCAAAAAAATGTCGTGAAATTTCTTTTTATATGGCGTGTGATTTACAGGATGAGTAGAATGTGTCCTGGTATATGTTGCTATAAAGTGAAAGGAAATTTGCTACCTTATCCCGATTTCCCAATGCAACTATGATGATTTCATAGATATATTACCTTCTCATTTTGCTTCAGATATATTAACGTGAGAGGCTTCATTGTCAAAATGCTGTTTGAATTAATTTATGAAGCTATTAGTAAAATAATATGTACCATGATTGACAGATATATCTGGAAATATTACCTTACCTATATAAAGTTATATTTTTTGCCTCACCCAGCATGTACTTTTGGATCTGAAATGCGCTCGAGTGAAGATTGCTACTCTACTTTAGCTACAACCTGCTATCAACATCAAGCATTGCAAACTTGAAATGATCTGTTGCGTGGATGAAGTACGCTGGTGCAACACAACTGCTTATTATCTGTTGTATACAAAGCCGGGCATTTTTTTTTTGGCCGAAGACAGGCAATGTTCAGCCTTACTGTGGATATGAAATGCAATATATCAGATTATATTTGCTTCGGACTTCGATTCAGTGTTCTTGCTTGCCTGAAGACCGGCTTATTGAGTTTAATTATATGAATATCCATGCTGATTTAGACGTGCCACAAGTTGGGACTTCTGTAAATTTATTATTTACTTTTTTTATTTTATTAACCAACCATATGCTTCATTTCACGTGAAATATCCCAGCCCGGGGCAACGCCCGGGGTTCCTGCTAGTTATCCAAATGTTCCGACCACCGCCATCTGTCATGGCAAGTGAGACGACCTTGTAACTTAGTTACCTTGGCAATGAGCTTTCGTTAGCGATCACAGCATGGTCCTATCTCATATTGCTCCGATGAGACAACGTCGACATAAGCTAAGCATAGTAGTTCTATTGACCGCCAATATAAACCAAGAACATGGTATCAAAGTTAATCAGGAAGGGGAAACATTTAAGCAGCTGGTTGCACACAACTCTTATAACAATTTGCACAAGGCAAAATTATCTGTAGCACACCGAGAAAGTGTGGAATTACCCACAACACACTGTCAAAATCGATTTCGTCCGAAACACACTACGAATTGCTGACAATTGTGTGGGACACACTATGACTGCTTAACAATTATTTTCAACTTTTTTTATCTCAATACGTAAAACAAATTAAAACATAAAACTTGGCATAAATATACATTGGTGCATTCTCTACCATTGAAAAATAGAGCTATATTTTTTTCTTTTTTTTTGCATGGTTTGCTTGACAAATTAAATATTAAAACAATGGGCTAACAATAGCACGGCCGAAAAAATCCTATCTCTATCTTTCAATGATAGATAATGCCACAATGTATATTTGTGCCAAGTTTTAAGTCCTAATGTATTATGAGTATGAGATTAAAAAAATTAAATTAATTGTTAAACAATCAAAATGTGTTCCAGACAATTGTCAGAAATTCGTAGTGTCTCGGACGAAATCGACTTTGACCAATTCAACGCTTTCTTAATGTGCTCCAGACAACTTTTCCATTGCACAAACATATGATCATAGAGGCGATTAAAGAGAAGGAAACAAATATTTTTTTGGATGCACTAGGGCTTGCCTTGGGATCAAATAGGGTTAATATCTTATTGAGCTTGCTTGAAATCAACAAGAACCTCCTCGATCCTCCTGGATGTGCTCCATTTGTGCAACATTCACATCATGACCTACACGTTATGACACACGACGCATATAGGTTACTAGCAATGCATGAGCGAATGATGATGCAATTTACAGGTTTTCACTTAAGAAATTAGCATGACAGTCATTTACGAGTAAGAGAAAAAAACCAAGGAATGTTCATTAGAGGTGCTAGTTCCTAAGACCGGCTTCGTCCGATTACCACAAAGTTATATATAATCTACCCCCCTCCCTCTCTCCTCGTGACATGAAAGTGTAGCGGGAGCTCGACAAAGGCCGTTGCGTCTGGGTCAATGGAGCCAAGCTAATATAAGGTACTCCAAGCTTCACGAGTTGATGGTGTCAGCACCATCAGCATGTGTATCCTCTGTGATGCTAAAGGTGCCTATAATTGGGTGCCCGATTACCATAGTTTGATTGCCGCGATTTGGGGCAGAAATGCTCGAGAGCTTTTTGTTATGACATTTTTTTTCATTTAACTTTTCTATTTAACTAAATGATTTTTTTTCTCAGAATTGAGCATCTTTGCTTGAATCAACCTCACTGATAGTTGAATGGACATCTTAGAAACACTACGTAGGGTGCTCTCTTTCGTAGAAAAAACATAAATTATTATCTGGATCTGTGAATCAAAATGATGACCCTTGAATGGATTGACAATCTTTATGTTTGTAAGTAGAATTTAGAAAGCAAAAGAAAAGACGAAGCAAAGAGAGAAAAAAACAACCAAGCAAAGTATTTATGGGACGTTATCCTCTTTTGTAGTTCTGTGTAATTCTACTAATTTACTCATGGGCTGCATAGCTTATCGTCTGGCTTCTCATGTTAGATGGATATTTCACAACTGTGTGCTTGTCATGAGAAGGAGGGGACCATAAATGCCCATGTTTTTCATCACATGTGACCACCTAACTTATATGAATCTTTTGATATGATACACATCCTCTGCATTGGTGCTTTCTTCCAACAGTTGATATTCTAGGCTAGCCATTGGAATATTTTCACAAACAAATATCACAAAACGTCCGTACATGAGTATTTATTTGGAAGTATTAGACACAAATGTATTTCGCACAAACATTGGAATATATTGGCAATTTTTAATTAAATATATATTGTTTTCTGGTTAGCATGGCAGTGATAAGGAAAGTTGAGAACTTTTTCTGGTTTATCATCATATTTGAATGCAAGTAGCTTGTATACCAATCTAATGGCATTCTCCGTTTTGAAGTTGCATTGATCTCAATTTTATGGATAAGTTTCTTCATCTGTCTGAACTCTTTATATAGTAACACTGAAAATCTGTTTTGATCTATCTATTACAAATTAATTTGCCGACTAGACCGAACTCCAGGAGCACTACAGCCCTGAGACCGTGCACACAATGAGCCAGCCGGCTCCACCACTACATGCATGATTTATATTTGTTTTGTTTTCCTATTTGTATTAAAATTATGATAACCGACAGAGGTGCTATACAGCCATGACCTATTTATCTGTACTTTAGATGGATATGGCTCTAGGTGGTTGAATTTGCACTATCTAGAGTACTGATCATTGACTTTTCAGGCTCTCTCTCTCTCTATTGGAAGTAAATCATTGGTCTCTTTCAGGTTGTGGGTGTAGTTGGGGGGCGGCAAGAGGGGACGGCATGTGGGATGGCATTAGGAAAACTTTTCATTATTTCTAGTGAAACTTATGACTTCGCCAAAAAAACTTTTAATTGAAGTTGAAACTTTGGTACTTAGGAAATGGAACATTTTTTACCAGAAACTTTTCTTCTCACTAAATAAACCTTATTTATTGACGTTGAAACATTTGATTTGGAGTGATGAAACTCTTTCATATTTAGTGAAAAAATATGTTATTTCAATTATTTTGTCACTGTCATTGTGTGCCCATGTTGTATTATGCTTAATGGAAGAAAAAAATTATGAATCTGTTAAAAAAATTGTGGTGGACAAAACTACCTGCTAGTCGATAGAATGGCGGAACAACCATCACCTCTCCCCGCCCTCGCAAAAAAAAATCACCTCCTAAAGCAGCAGTGCGGGGATGAGAGCCGCTCATGCAGGAGGGATCAACGAGTGTCCCATGAGGGAAGACGGTCCAACAGTCAATGGACGCACCGGGAGGCTTGATTTTGATTTGACCCTCGATTTGTTGCGGTTGTGACTCGTCCTCAGAAGATTTGTATGATGCGTTACTGTAGTGTCAAAACTCTGGGTTACTCTGTTTTATGGTACGGTGCTGCTTAGGCGGCTGAAACCTACCCCCCCTGGTTATCTGATTAATTGCCATCATTTTTGCTGATACCATCAGCACATTGGAAGCACCTTGTATGAGGCAAATATCATGTAGCGGCAGGGAAAGCATTACCGCAATGCATTGGAATTCATGTGTGTTTGTTTAATTGAACTGAGTGCAGTGGAATTCCTCTCAGAAGAAATGTCCATATTTAGAAAGGTGCCGGTGTCTGCCTGCTGCAATACTCAGGGCAGAAAAGGCTGATTGGTCAGCGTGGCGTAAGCAATGTAGATGCGTTCCTCTGAAGAATGTACATGGACATCACATGATGGAATGCGAGTTTGGTTATAAATTGCTTCAAAAGCCCTCCATTCTCCTTTTTTTTTTGGGAGAAGACGTCATTTCTCCTGCTGCCCAGCTCGTAATTTGTACTTCCTCCGTTCCACAACAAATGGCATCAAAACATTTAAATTTTATCCCAGAACAAATGACATTGTAGCCAATTATGGCAAGCTAATCTGGTACTTTTGGAAAGCTGATTGCGTGTTTATCATTAAAAGACAGACATGCCTAATTAAAAGGCATTGATTCCTATTTAGTTGGCTCATACAAAGGCATATTATCACTAATAATTAAGGGTACTGCGTATATTTTGCTCCACTCCAAATCTGTATAAAATTTTCTAGGATTGGTAGCACTCGCCAGCAGCACCTGCTTATTCAGACTTTTCTTGGGCCAGTGATTGGTAGTTTCGGGCAAGACGAAATCTAAGCAGGATTTTCCCCGACCACATTAGATAACTAGCCTGTTCGGCAGTGGCGAAGACAAAAGGGGGGGGGGGGGGGGGGGGGGGGTGGCTGGCACCCCCCAACGTCGGCGCTGTCTCAGAGAGAGAACCCACCATAATTTGCAAGCTAATTATCGTGCGTGAATAAACAATGTACCGCACTCTCTGGCTAATTGGGCCATGTGGCCTTAGCCCATCAGTAACCTAACCCAAGCCTGCTGCTGCCGCTAGCCTTGCAGTACGTCTAGTTCAGGAATCGTGAGATCGCCGTCATTCGCCCGTCTTCTACTCTTCCTCTTTTCCGCGTCGGCGTCGCGCGCGTGAAGCCGTGCCGCTGCTACCTGCTGGCCACGCTGCGTGAAGCCGTGCCGTTCCAATCTGCACTTTCCCTTTTTCTTTCATATTCAAATTCGATTTGCACTTACCACTTAACTGATGTGACTGATCATTTATCAACTCATGGGTTTGATCAGATAAAGAAGTTAAGGACAACCCCGCATAAAACATGTGGGATTACCTAGTCATTCATATTGAAACGGAATTAGCAGCAATAATGACCTATGAATTGAAGTTAATAGAGATGTGATTTATTTCCATAAACTTATTTTGATTGTCATGTGCTTCATAGACCTCATATTTAATATAAAACATCGATATATCAATATATATTTTTTCTGGTTCTTGCCGACGTCCGATCTCGCGGGCCTCGGCCCCCCGCATGTTTGAATCCTGCTGGCTTCGCACCCTCCGGCGCTTCTAAGAGCAAACCCAACAGCTTACACCAGCAGCTTCAGGATCTGCAGCGGCTGGAGGCTCCGCGGTAGGCACGGTCAACGGCAGCGAGTGCTCCTGCAGCACCGGGAGGTCGAGAGGCTCTCCAGTACGGCCACGAGCGCCCGCAACATGATGCGCGGCTGTTGCTGCTTCTTCCCGCGCGGCTGCGCCAACACCTGCGCGGCTGTTGCTGCTCTTGGGCTGCGCGTCCACCGGCCGGCGTGCTCTCTCGCATCGCTGCTAGGCAAAGGAAGCACGACTTGTGGTGGTCCGGCAGTCAGGCCGTCGAACGCTGGCGGCATGACCCGCCGGCTGTTGCCACTCCCCGCGCCTGCGAGGTCGACCACGGAAAGCGGCAGGCCGCCGCGAGTCATGTGGAACATGTCCATGCAGGCAGCTAGTACCCTGTGAAAAAAATATCGCCGATAAATTTCCGATATTTCCGAAAATCGGCTTTATCAGTGAAGTCCGGTACGATATATTTATCGGCCGAAATTTCAAAATGTTTGAAATTTGTTCAAATTTGAACAAAAATCATGTAAATTTTATCTAAAATTTAATTTAAATTTTGAATCAGATTTCAAATTTTTTCTGATATTTCCGAAAATCGGGTTTATCAGTGACCTCCGGTAAATTTTTGTTACCGATAAAGTTTTCCTAGCTAGTACCTGGACTTGTACTCGCCGCGGCTAAACACCTCATACATGTTCTCCGGGGCCGCTCAGCTGGGTCAGTTCGCTCGGGTCGTACATCAGGCCGGCGTGCCCGATCACCTCCAGGCAAACCGAGTCCGTGATTAGCACAACGCCACTGACGTTGACTTCGTCTGGGAGACCGGCTCGCATTCTGTTCCAGTCGGTGACGGCAATGCACACCGGCCTTTACCACGTTGAGCACCTCCGGCGAGTATCTGAAGCAGCACGTCCGTTTTCTGCTAGCAGCGCGCGTTGCAGACGATTCCTGATCTTCGATTGGTGACACCCACGGTCGTGTCCCACAACTCCCACTGGGGAGGCTGTGGTGGCCAGGCGCCGTCGGCCCAATCAACCGGCGTCCTTCTCCGTTCAGGCCCCGGCAGGTGCATGGCGGCCACAACGGCGTCAAGGTGGCGCTGATACTTGCGCTACAGCTCGCGAGAGAACAGACGTGTGTTCTGTGTTCCTACGCGAGACACGTCTGTCCCCAGCAGTGAAACTGTGAAATCTGGTTGAATGTTACATAATTTAGCTGGTCTCCTGTCACGTTTCCTTGTTAGTTAGGATAAGCTTTGACTTAGCAATAAGCACGCTGCGACGTGCGAGTCCTTAGCGGATAGGTGGAGCTTGACGCATGCAAGTTCATGCGGAGCGCGTCTCGCGCGGCGTGGCCAAGACGTGGTGATCACGGGTCAAGGCATGCCGCGTATGGCGGCCACTATGGCCGGCCACGATTAGCAGTAGATTTCCTTTATATTGCAATCTAAACAACAGAAAACGGTGCCTCGTTTTTCCGCAGCACAAACCCTGTGTCTTCCACTCTCTGTTTACTCTGTTCTTCGTTCTACTCCGGCGAGCGTTCGTAGCCAGGTTTGCCAACATTTGGTATTCAGAGCCTAGGTGATCGACCCCGTGCGAGATGGCCTCCGGTTCGCCCCCCAAGGGCGGAGCGTCGAAGAGCCCCGCTGGCACCGGGCGACGGCAGTCGCCCTCTCCTCCCCCGCGCCATGGCCGACGCGGTCGCCGCGACCACAGTGTCGTCGTGCAGAAGGTGGTGAAGGAGGTGGGCGGTGCGGCATTCCCGATGCTGTCCAAGACGAACTACAGTGATTGGTCGCAGATGATGAAGGTCATGCTCCGAGCCCGTGGGCTCTGGGCTGCCATCGAGATCGGCACCGATGACGAGCAAGAAGACCAGATGGCGGTCGAGGCCATCCTTCGTGGCCTTCCATTGGAGATGGCATCAAGCATCGCCAAGAAGAAGAACGCCGTGGAGGCATGGGCAGCGGTGCGATCGCTGCGGGTCGGCTCCGATCGCGCGCGCAAGGCTAGCGCCCAGAAGATCCGACGAGAGTACAAGCAGATCGCCTTCCGCGAGGGGGAGTCGGTTGACGATTTCTCCCTGCGACTCTCCAACATCGAGCATCAACTTGAGGTCTACGGTGACCCCGAGCCACCGCACAAGATCGTCGAGAAGCTACTTCGTGTCGTCCCCCCCAGGTTCGCACAGATCGCCTTGTCCATTGAGACCTTGCTTGATTTGTCCACATTATCTCTGGAAGAGGTTGCCGGGAGGTTGAGGGCGGCAGAAGATCGGTACATGCCACCGGCGGCGACGCCGGGTGCGGAAGGAAAGCTCCTTCTCACTGAGGAGGAGTGGACCGCCCGCATGAAGGAGAAGGGAAAAGGTGAAGGCTCCTCTGGCGGATCCAAGGCCGGACGGCAACGTCGCCGTCCCCGTCGCAAGACTGGCGGCGGCGGCAACAATGGTGATGGGTCCGGTTCTGGTGGGAACCCTGATCACTGCAGAAATTGCGGTCGGGCAGGCCACTGGTCCAAGGATTGTAGGTCGAAGCCCAAGGCCCAAGCCCACCTGGCCCAAGGAGATGAAGAAGAAGGGACGTTGCTGATGGCTCGGGCCACTGTGACCCTGATGCCGTCGCCCCCAACTTCTCCCCCGGCGCCGCCGCAATCACCGCTGGCAGCGCCGGAGAAACCGTGCCGCCCCATCCAGCTGGTTGAGGCGAAGGTGTTCGCACAGCTTGGATCGGAGGCGGAGGACCGCAGCGGCGAGCTTTGGTACCTGGACACAGGCGCAACCAACCACATGACGGGCGCGCGAGCCGTCTTCTCCGAGCTCGACCAAGCTGTCGTCGGGACCGTAAGGTTCGGCAATGGCTCCGTCGTGAAGATTGAGGGGCAGGGCACCGTGCTCTTTGAGTGCCGCAATGGCGAGCATCGCGCCCTCTCCGGCGTGTACTTCATCCCGCGCCTCACCACCAACCTGATCAGCGTCGGGCAGCTCGACGAGAACGGCTCCGACATCAAGATCCTCGGAGGTGTGCTCACGATCCACGACGCGCAGCAGCGCCTCCTCACGCGGGTGCGGCGCTCCGACACGCGGCTGTACTCGGTGCGCTTGAACATCGCGCGCCCCGTGTGCCTGACGGCGAGGAGCTCCGACGAAGCCTGGAAGTGGCATGCAAGGTATGGACACATTTCGTTCCAGTCGCTGAGAAGGTTGGCCAAGCAGGACATGGTTCGCGGGCCGCCGCATCTTGGTGAGGTGGACCAGGTGTGCGACGCGTGCCTCGCCGGCAAGCAGCGGCGGATCCCGTTCCCGGAGCAAGCGCGCTACCGAGCAGATGGCGCGCTCGACCTCATCCACGGCGACATCTGCGGCCCCATCACGCCCGCCACGCCGAGCGGCAACGCCTATTTCCTGCTGCTAGTCGATGACACGAGCCGCTTCATGTGGGTCAGTCTCCTGGCAAGCAAGGACCAGGCCGCGGCGATGATCAAGAAGTTCATGGCGGCCGCAGAGCTCGAGTCCGGAAGGAAGCTGAAGGTGCTGAGGACTGACCGCGGTGGTGAATTCACCTCGGTGGAGTTCGGCGACTACTGCGCCGAGCGCGGCGTGCAGCGACACCTCACGGCCCCGTACACGCCACAACAAAACGGGGTCGTGGAGCGTCGAAACCAGACCGTCGTCGGCATGGCCCGGAGCATGATGAAGGCCAAACAGCTTCCCGGCGTGTTCTGGGGCGAGGCTGTGAAGACGGCGGTGCACATCCTCAACCGCGCCACCACCCGCAGCGTCGACGGCAAGACTCCATTTGAAGCATGGTACGGGAGGAAGCCTGCAGTGCACTACTTCCGCACGTTTGGGTGCATCGCCCACGTGAAGAACACCCGGCCTCAGCTGAAAAAGCTTGATGACCGGAGCTGCCGCATGATCTTTGTTGGCTATGAAGAAGGCTCAAAGGCGTACAGGGTGTACAATCCCTCGACGGAACGTGTCCTAGTGACTCGTGACGTCGTGTTCGATGAAGCAGCGCAGTGGAGCTGGGGGACGGAGCAGATCGGCGACACGGCGAACACCGACGAGCCGTTCAGCGTGGAGTGGACGACGACAACCACGATTGGTGACGCAAGTCCTCCTCCGACCCCTGCACCACCGGGAACACCTGCGGCGAACCACGACATCGCGCCCGAGCCGGTGGAGTTCGCCTCTCCGCCTGCCCAGGTGGAGCTCGACGCCGACCACGACGACGACGCCCCGCTGCGATTCCGCCACGTCGACAACATCCTCGGCGACAGTTCGCCGCGCGGCTACGCCCCACGCCTGCTGGAAGGAGGAGAGCTGCACTTCACGTCGGCAGAGGAACCAACGTCGTTCGGCGAGGCTGAGCAACACGCATGCTGGCGCCGCGCGATGCTTGATGAGATGCAGTTGATCAACGACAACGGCACATGGGAGCTTGCAACTCTACCTGCAGGTCACCGCGCCATTGGACTCAAATGGGTGTACAAGGTGAAGCGTGATGAGCGCGGCGACATTGTCAAGTACAAGGCCCGGCTCGTGGCGAAGGGCTATGTGCAGCGTGCCGGCATCGAATTCGACGAGGTCTTCGCCCCTGTAGCCCGCATGGAGTCGGTGCGGCTGCTGCTGGCGGTGGCGGCTCGGCAAGGGTGGCAAGTCCATCACATGGACGTCAAGAGCGCATTCCTCAACGGTGTGCTCACTGAAGACGTGTATGTGGCCCAGCCGCCCGGGTTCATCGACGACGACAACAGCAGCAAGGTCTTGCGCCTGCATAAGGCCTTGTACGGCCTGCGCCAGGCGCCCAGGGCGTGGAACGCTAAGTTGGACGCGAGCCTGGTGTCGCTCGGCTTCCAGAAGAGCTCCTCCGAGCATGGCGTGTACACACGGAGTAGAAGCTCAGGCCGGCTCGTCGTAGGAGTGTACGTCGACGACCTCATCATCACCAGCTCGGCGATCGACGACATCAACGCTTTCAAGGAAGAGATGAAGTCGCTGTTCAGAATGAGCGATCTTGGATTGCTGTCCTACTACCTCGGCATCGAGGTACGCCAGGAGGTGGATGGGATCAAGCTTAGCCAAACAGCCTACGCCACCAAGCTGCTGGAGAAGAGTGGTATGCAAGACTGCAACCCGTGCCTAGCGCCCATGGAGCCACGCTTGAAGCTGAGCAAAGAAGGTTCTGGCGCGCCGGTCGACGCCACCATGTACCGCAGCATCATTGGTGGACTGCGCTATCTGGTGAACACTTGCCCCGACCTCGCGTACTCGGTGGGCTATGCAAGCAGGTTCATGGAGAAGCCCTGCGAGGAGCATATGGTGGCGGTGAAGCGCATCCTGCGCTACATTGCAGGCACGCGCAACTACGGCGTTCTGTACGGGAGAAAGAACGACGCACGCCCTGTTCTGCTTGGTTTCAGTGACAGCGACATGGCGGGTGATGTGGACACACGCAAGAGCACCACAGGCATCCTCTTCTTCCTCGGCGACAGCCCCGTCACGTGGCAATCAGCGAAGCAGAAAGTGGTCGCTCTGTCCTCGTGCGAGGCGGAGTACATCGCTGCCTCCACGGCGGCGAGTCAGGCGGTCTGGCTAGCTCGGCTGCTGAGCGACTTCGTCGGCTCGGAGCCTGGAGCGTCGGAGCTCAAGGTAGACAACAAGTCTGCCATCGCATTAAGCAAGAACCCCGTCCTTCATGACCGGAGTAAGCATATCGAGACTCGGTACCACTACATCCGGGAGTGTGTTGAGAATGGGAAGATCGTCCTCGAGTATACTCCTACGCAGGATCAACTCGCGGACATTCTCACGAAGCCGCTGGGGCGCGTCAAGTTTCAGGAGCTGCGCGCGCGGATTGGCGTCGTCGAGATAACAGGTGAACCAAGCAAGAATTAGGGGGGAAAATGTTACATAATTTAGCTGGTCTCCTGTCACGTTTCCTTGTTAGTTAGGATAAGCTTTGACTTAGCAATAAGCACGCTGCGACGTGCGAGTCCTTAGCGGATAGGTGGAGCTTGACGCATGCAAGTTCATGCGGAGCGCGTCTCGCGCGGCGTGGCCAAGACGTGGTGATCACGGGTCAAGGCATGCCGCGTATGGCGGCCACTATGGCCGGCCACGATTAGCAGTAGATTTCCTTTATATTGCAATCTAAACAACAGAAAACGCTGCCTCGTTTTTCCGCAGCACAAACCCTGTGTCTTCCACTCTCTGTTTACTCTGTTCTTCGTTCTACTCCGGCGAGCGTTCGTAGCCAGGTTTGCCAACATTGAAGTCGCTCCTTGGGCGGACCGAGGCATTGCAGGCTGCGTCGGGTATGAGCTTCGGAAGGCGGTGGATCCGGCGGCGAGAGCCGCGAAAAAGGAGAATGGGCAGGTCGGGGGGCGTGGAGTCACGGGGTACAGTTCCGGCAGACAGCCGGATTAGCATGGTGGTGACAGGGCAAGTCGTGGGGAGCTGCTATATATGCACCAACCATCTTCACGTCGAATGATCTCACGTTGGCGTCAATCTCGCGGCCGGCGGCCTCAATGAAGGAGAAACAGCCGCGGGAGCTTCTCTGCGCCGTACCGCGAGTCTGCGACATCTCTCCGTTCACCCGTGGTCGTGCCGAGAGCTCTGCAGGCTCACGCCGTGGGTGCTGCTGTGCAATCCGACCTCTCCCAGCTCTTCCGTGTCGACGCGTCTGAGTGCTCTAAGGATGGCGCTCAAGACCTCGCTACCATGGGCCGCGACCGAGGAGCAGCAGCAGCAGAATCAGTGCAAACGGTACGACGGCAGGGCCTGAAGAGCCAAAGGTTAAGTGCAAGGCACCAAGACTAAGCAACACATCGATATGTTTTAAATCCAAAATCTGCGCTGCCTACCATTATTAGTGTAAATTCATTTGATTTCTCTGTTGCTTTCTTATGTGTTATCTCCCCACAAGTTTACTTTGATGTTTGTTCTAAGCCAATTGTGTGTGATGGCATGTGATAAAATAGTAAGCACATATCCGGGAACGTGAATAAAAAACGAACATAGACAATCGTTATGAAGCATTTTCCTTAGTAGTATGTATTTTAGCTTCAATTATTGAATCTCTGACGTAATCTGTTAACAATAAACTTTTTTTATAGGCAAAATAAATTATGTCATTGATATTTATCGTTTATGTTTAACGGGTGCCTTCATTTTTGTTTCACCGGAGGCCACCAAGATCTCAGGACCGGTGTCGAAACTACTCCGCGTCGTTCTGCCCATTGTAATTAGAGTGCTCTTGCATCATCAGTGTCCACCTCGCATCGTGCAGCCGTGATGTAGGTGAAGCAACAAACCTATGTTAGCCAATTCTTTTATGTTTGTTCTATTACTAAGTTACACATTTTTCACTAACTTTTAATCAAACTAAGTTTTTTGTTCCCTCACCCAAGTTTCCCTTCTCATTATAATTTGAGTTAATATCATAGTCACTCTAACCAATTCCATCACTTTTTCAAAAATCAAGGATCTCATTTAAAACAAGCTCAATTTTACTTGAGTTGATTCATATCATAATTTAGAATCCAGTAAGATGAATAAACAAACAAAGAAATGCAAGAATAAAACTTTTCGATGTTTTGATTTTCTTGACCTTTTTATTTTTTAATTTTGTTTACATCTACATACTTGCTTACTAACTAATAGGTTGCATAGCTTGTTATGTAACTCGGATATTTGATATCGTTGCTTCACATGCGCGATGTTGACGGGAACAAAGGACTATATAGGTTTGCCAATGTAAATGTAATTGTGTGTAAGACCACCGAGCTTATATAGATCTTGGGATGTGTTATCGTTTCGCCACATTGACACTCAGCTCCACACATGATATTCTCAATAATATATATATTTGGATATTTGGATGTATCAGACTCTAAATATTTCATCACAACCCTTTAGTACATAGGATATTTGATTTAAACACAGGGCCGGCCCTGGAGGGGGGGCAGCGGGGCGGCCGCCCTGGGCCCCCAAATCTGAGGGGCCCCGCTCCGTGGCATACATATGTAGAGCACAGAGGTAGGGCTGTTCATCCTGGGTTGGGAAAAACCGGCGACGGAACCGGCTACTGTTCCGACACCTGCGGATGAACAGTGCCCGCATGCAATGAACAGTAACCTGCAGTACATCGCTGCCTTGCCGGTTTCGTCAGCGGTTTGAGGAAACCGTCTATGAACACCCCTACACAGAGGTATAGCAGGCCCATTTTCACGCCGTCATCATCTACGTAGTAATCCCAATATAGTAATCAAGAATGTAACAGATCAACAACAAGCGAAGCCGGTGGCATATGCCATCTATAATCGTTGTCTCGCCACAACTCACAAATCGCAATTCCCAAAGCAATTGCCATCCTAACTACCGATTGATCGCCGCCGATGCTCCTGCTGCTAGAACTACCGAAGGCACAGGTGAGGCGAGTCGTTGTACCCGTGCTGCCCCGCATCGCCTCAAATCGCGTGCTGCCATCGCATCACTCGAAATGCCCTGAAGGAGGTACGAATGCATGGTTATACCTTATACGGCCCCTAAGTCCAATGCTCTATGTTCCTAACAGCATCAATACATGATTGATTAATATATTTGGATCAATTCTTTTTCCAATTAGCAAGATCGTATCAACTAGACAATATGCATCATTTCGTCAAAAAAATATGCATGACGCAATAAAGAATTAAATAAGAATAAGCACGTAGGCGAGTTGATATAATAATAAGAAAGAACATTGTCAACTTTTTACGATAAATAAAGCACTTCAAGAATCCCAGCTGAAATTGTTTTTGCTGTGGAAGTCCACAATGTCTCAAAAATGGCTGAATGGTTTGGCCACTTTATACATCGACAAGAAATAATTATTGGAGGTTGATATTAATAAGAACATATGTGATTTCGAAGCTAGAAATGCTTAAACTTCTTTAAGGTAATACGGACAAACAACTTGATATAAGTTTTTTTAGATATGCTATTTATTTCTTACGCGTGGTAATTTTTGTTTGTTATAGTGAAAGTTTGATTTTTATACAACAAGGGCCCCAATTTTTAGATTCGTCCCGGGCCTCCGAAATCTCAGGACCGGCCTTGTTTAAACATACGTGATTTCAACATTATTTTTTCTTCAATATGTGTCTATTATGAATTTCTTAAAGATAAAAAATCAAAGAGAAAGGTCGATCGATTCCTTGTAACACTGAAATAGCATAAATTTAGTCATTTCTAACAACATTTTTATTTTATAAAATTGTTTGTATACTATATTTTGGTTTATCTGGATAACAATAATTTTATAATTTGTTAAGAAATCTGAACTGTATTTCGAATCAAATGTCCAAATCAGTTGTTTGCCAATAAAAGTTCAATGGGTATGCGAACAAAGTGATAAATGGATATGCACACAGACCTGGGCTGTTTCCCGCAGAACGTGCTTGGCATGTTCTTCACCTTGATCTCACTGAAATTGCCGTCACTGTGTCGCTTGAGTTCTCTGAAATTGTCGTCATTCTGTCGGGAGACATTTTCAGAGTTGCCGCGCTGTGTGTTCGCATGAATCTAGGCCTCTGACTCACACGTGCCATTATTCAATAGTAAATAAGAAATTCTCTAAAATATTAACCATTGTGAATCGTGTTATCCAACATGGTCACTTTATTTCATCTAGACCGTTCAGTTATCATAAAAATTACCGGTGTCGTAGAACTTTTCTTCTTTCTGCGAATGTTAACGTGGTAAAAAGTCTACCCGGTAGGCTACGACGCAACTCACGCACTGACGCACATTTCCCACATTCACCGCGGCCATCGATCGCCGCAGCGCACACTCAAGATCCCCGCGCCAACCGGATTCCCTGGCAACTCCGCCGCGAGACAGACTGACAGGTCGCCCAAGAAGGAGAAGGCAGAGAAAGAGAATGGCGGTGGCGACACGAAGAAGGCCACCGACAAGCCTAACAAGGAGGAGACGTTCCAGGTTCAGATGCGGTGCGAGGTCTGCTTCGGTCGCATCAAGCGCCGCAACTCCAAGATCAAAGGCGTGGCGTCTGTTTCCTGCAACCGCGAAATTCCACCTGAAAGAGAAGTGCCAGGTGCCAACATTTTCGCCGAGGCTTGAACTGACACTTGCGTTCTGATTACAGGCGTAACGGATGTGGTGATTGACGCCGACAAGAACACAGTGAAGGTTACCGGCACCTTGGACGCCGCCGCGCTGCCGGCCTATCTCAGAGACAAGCTCCGCCGGTCCGCGGAGGTCGTCGAGCCTGTCAAGAAGGACCGTGGCGGAGAGAAGGACAAGCCTGTGGTTGCCTCAGCGTCTGTGTCCGACGCGACTGGCCGATGCCCGTTCCCTTTGGCCCCAGCCGACTCGCCGCCGAACCTGGCCTTCTACGACAACGCCCGATACCCGCAACCGTCATACCCCTACGCGGCCCGCCTCCACGCACCGCTGACGTTCAGCGACAAGAACCCCAATGCCTGTTCCGTCATGTGACGCCTCGCCCTCCACCCTGCCTGCCGGTGCAGCAGCCTTCCCCACTCACCACCCTAGTTGTATGAAACCAAGTCTTGGGTTTTAGACTAGAGTAAGCACCGAGCCTATGTTATTTTAGACTAGTAATTAGGAGATTAAAGCTAATTGCATTGTTTATTAATTTTTTGTTATGTAATTGCTTGGGTTTTAGAGCTTTGTTTAGTTAATCATCTAGAGTTACTAGTTAGATCAAGCGAGCACCGCGCCGAACATGTTCATGTCGTTCTATCTCCGCGATGATGGCGCTCTGAGCTAGCGCTGGACTGCCTTGGGCACGCAGCTTCTTCCCAGTCTCTTGGAACTTCTTGACGGCGTTCGACACTTCGTTCGTGCTCTACAACTGAACAAGGCACATGTATCGGTATCGGCCCGTGTCATCATCGAGCAGCAGGACTGAAGTTGAGGACTGCCCGTACCAAGGCAGGGAGCGTTCGTTGATGACCATGCACGCGCACGAAGGCAGCTCAGGAGTGGCCGCGCCACCGGAGACGGCCAGCGCACGCAACGAACTCATATGCTCCGGCAAGACGACGACGACCGAAGAGGCTCCTTTTGTGGGCCGAAGCATTGGAGGCTGCCGGCTGCATCAGACACCGCCACCACCACGTTCTTGCAGTGCCAGCCTCCTCTGGACGACGCGCAGCCTCGCCGTTCCGTGGAGCAACATTATCGACTCGTGCCAAGTGTTCAGTCCACCGCGCATGTGTCGTGGGCGCCGTGCACCATCATGCTGCGCGGTGTCGATTGAGATTTTTTCACCAGCATGCTGAACGCGCGGTGGCATGGGATGCTTGGCAGAGTGGCAGCGTGTGGTCGCTCACAGCTGGTGGCGTCAAGGGCTTGTCGAAGAGGTGGCGCTGCTGTGTCGGGCTGGTCCTTGGCTCCTTGCGCTACAGCTCTGGTGCTGCTGCGTGGGGCGGCCGCGACAGGCAGACGAGCCCAACGGCATCCGCGCGGCAGGTGGGGACTGCTGGACGAGCGGCCGTGCTGGATGGACGAGACGGCGACACGCGCTGCCTTACTTGAACTCTTTGAGGAGGTTGATGGTTGAACAATGATGCCCATGGAGGAGCAGTGAAAAACGATTTGGGTACCGACCCAGGTGCACAAGCACAATGTTCACGTGCGGCAGAGCGCTCCCGAGGGCGTTGTCGGCGTTGGCACAGTGACGAAGTTGCTAGCAGGCGGCGACGCTGCCTTGGCATGGGATGACTGGCAGCGCGCCGTCGTTCTCAGCTGGCGCGGCGTCATGGGCTTGTCGGGGTCGTGGCAGTGCTGTGTCCGGCCTTGTTTAACGTGTTCGTGTATAGATTAATAAGTCGGAATAATAAATTGGAAGAAGCCCCCACACATTCAGGGTAGGTTTCGTTGCCACAGCCATTTGATCCCTTGCTCCCCTCGAGCGACATCGCCGGTGGCGAGGAGGAGCTGGGATCCACTCTCCTCGTAGTCAAGTAGTTTAAGTTCTTTTTTAGTGTCTAAAAATGTTTTCTCTGTGCCAGACTATTTGGTGCTGGTGATTAGCTGCTCCCTTCTCCTACTCGTTAATGGCCAGGATGTGCAGGACGACGTTGGTGGAGTCTGGTCTGTTTTAAATCCTTCTACAACATATTTGGTCAAGGCGGTGACAATGAGTTCGATGGGCGATGGTGAGTTTCATATTGACCACTTCATAGGAGATTCATGTGGGAGTTTAGTAGTCTACCTCCTTTGTGAGTTTGTCCTTACCGCGTGACGGTAGTGGATGATTTTTCTTTCATCATTGGATGGGGGTGATGGATGAGAGAGAAGGAAGTCTAGGATGGTGGTCTTAGATGGTGGATTTAGTAGCTCTTTTAAAGTTTCTCTTCTCTCATCAACAGACATAGAGATGTTTGATGAGCTTTTGTTTTTGTTGTTCATATAACAAGGGGGTGTACTACTCTTTAATATCAATGAAACCATCTCTTTCAAAAAAAAAAAAAAAACAGCAGAACAAAGGAAGGCTGCAGAAACCAATAATAGGAAAAAAAATTCAGACTTGAAAAAAGTATCTAGAACCAAACCGAATTGCAGATTAGATGGGATGCAATCGCAAACCTCACTTGGCAGAGCATCAGTATGGCAAAATATCTCAAATTATACATATATATTTAGACCAGTAATTTGAAGGGAAATGAAAATGAATTCTATGTTTCACCAATTTACAGATATTTTGAGATCAGTAAAAATCCTCAAAAACTTAGATACCTAAATGTAGTACAAACATACAAACTTGTCGTAATACAATTTGCTAATAAATTAAAGAATCAAATGATGTACGGAACAAACATATAATAGTTAACCTTTGAGAAGCCATGATCCGAGTTGTGAGTCACTGAACAGCATGAAGGGACATTAACATAATATGTGGCATTAAAAAAAGTTGAAAGCTGGAAATGAACGAAGCCATGAGTCAGTGCTCAAAAACAAAAAAGAATGTGAGTTTTGCAACATCTAGCAAGAAAATCACAAAAATGTACATTGTTCTAAGAACCATGTGTAGAAATAAAATAAAACTTTTCAAAATACTCAGAAGAAATAAGATAGTTCTCTGCCTTTTGGGCAAGCTCGTCCTCCTAAGCTACTAAACGAACCTCGAATGAGTTCGCCTACATCAGTTGGTCAGGTATGTTAATTTACAATACTAGGTGGGGCACACGAGGAGGGCTCTTGTCAATCCACCTACCTCCCAAGACAACAAAATAGTTCACGATATATCTATCTCACCTTGATGACCATTAGAGTGAATTTGCTTTAGCATACTACGGCTTGTTCCACACATATTATACTTTGGGAACATAACATCTGTGAACAGTATTGATGTGATTGTGTTAGCATATTTTTACTTATTTTCGTTCTATTAGCAGGTTACACATTTTCACTAAATTTTGATCAAATAGTAACAAGTTCTCCTCACTCAAATTTACCTTATTTACATCAATAAGTGTCATTATCATTTGAATTTTTTTCATAGTCACTCTAACCAATTTTATTGATTACTTATTAATAAAAATCAAGGTTCTCATATAAAAGGATCTTTTATGTCACTTGAGTTGATTCATGGTCTCTCAGTTCTTTTTTTTTAGACTATGGTCTCTCAGTTCTTGAGAAGAACACAGTAAGGAGAATAAATTAAAAGAGACTGCAACATAACAAAACAAAGCCAAGAGAAAACGATTATCTAAGATTTTTATTTTGTTGGCATTTTTTTACTTTATTTACTACTACGAACTTGCTATCTAACTAATGGATTGCATAGCTTGATATGTGACTAGGATATTAGCTATAGATGCTTCACAAGTGCGATGCTGTTGGGAAGACAGGACCATATTTATAATTATACCAATATCCATGTAATTATGTGTCTATATGACCACCTATCTTATATAAATCTTGGTATGTCTAATAGTTTCTCCACATTGACATTCTGTTGGCCATTGGAACATTTTCAACAAGCAAGATCCATAAAAATACAGCTAGATATATATTTGGAACTAATTAGCCTCTAAATATTTATTCGCAACTTTTAATACGTAGGATATTTATTTATTTAAACATATATCATTTCAGTATTTTTATTCTTTAATATATGTATAGTATGAATTTTGTAAAGATATAGTTCCTTGTAACACTAAAAAGGAATAACTTTACGTTAATATTTCTAGCAACATTTTTATATCATAAAATATTTGGGAAATGACATTTGGCTTTATCAGGAGCAACAATAATTCATTAGTAGATCAAGAAACCTGAACAGTGTTTCAAATCAAAAGTCCAAATCAGAGCTTCGTCATCCTGTACAGTGAACCTGCAGCCGAGTACTAAGAACAAAAGATTTGATGTTTTGATTTTGTACAGTGAACTGAAATAATTCACTGTTCTTTCAGAGGCACCAAGCTGCGCTAGACCTGTGGCTCCTTCCAAACACCAGATGTGCCCTTCCTCCTGGATTTGCCTAAGTTCTTAAAAAAAAACACCAAACTAATTACATAGGTTTTTTGATTTAGGGAAAACGCCCACTAGGGGCTACTAGAAACTTCATTGCTCCAGACAGTACAACAGCCAAATTAGATGGAAACCCTTACCAGTTCAGGGAAACACAACTAAGTGCATGCAAAAGGCTATGAGGACATAAAACAAAATGCAAATTACAACCAGGTTCTCCATTAGAAAACATCGCCGTTGCCGAGGAGGAAGACCACCATGCCGCCAAGAAAGTCCCATGTAAAAAGTGGGAAGTAGTCGAACCGTGCACAAGCACTGGAGTAGCTGAAGAAGTCGCCTCCATCTTCACTTGGACCAAGCGGTGTGGACGATGCAGAGGAATCAGCCAGCCACCACAGTGAAAATGGGGAAATGCCTCACCGCACCATTTGATTGTCACTCGGTGATCCACCCGACGGACGCCTCAGGGATGGCACCAATCAAGGAAGAAGAAGTCGAAGCCGTAGATCTAGATGACGCATCACCGGGCTCTACCAGCAAGAGATCCATCTGAAGAACATGGGGATCAAGCTGACTGCGATCAACCCGAATCAGGGGTCCCAACAACCTCTGACAGGCTCAGCACTTGCAGGACAACCATGAGCACCACCACTTCGCCTTACCAAAATTAGAGCAACAAAGAAGAAGGAAAGTGGCATTAAACACCCGTTGGTGAGGAATCCAGCGGGGACAAAGCCATCTCGGCAAAACCCACAGGGGAAAGCTTAGAGGGAAAAATTCCATACCGAACAAATCACCTTAACCATGAAGATGACGGCGAGTTGCAAATCGATAGGCATCTTCCACCAAACAAACTTTATTCCTAAGAGAAACTTAACCTATGACCTATTGCTGTACATGGGGAGGGTCCCTCGCCCAAGATCTAGGCCGGCAACAGGCCGGAGCAGCTGGGGAGGGGCCGGATCTGGCCCTGGTTTGTGGAACTTTGCTGTAGAAGAGGAGGCAACGAGAGCTTTCGGGAGAGACACTACTGGAAATCGGCTCTTTGCCGAGTGTATTATATCGGGCACTCAGCAAAGAGCCTCTTTGCCGATTGTTTTTTACAGACACTCGGCGAAAAAAGGCACTCGGCAAAGGCAAAAACTATCTTTGCCGAGTGTCAGAACATAACACACGGCAAAGCATAATTCAAATCTCTTTTTTGAAGCCCTAAACGAATTCAAATTGAAAAGTGTTGAACTATAAAATTGTATAACTTCTTAAGATCTACAACTCTTATTGGTAGGATTTTTTGATTCAACAAAGTGATAGTAAAGTTGTTCACAAAATCAACCTCTCTTCTAGTTTCATGAAACTAGAAGGGAGATATATAAGATTTGTGAACAATGTTACTATCACTATGTTGGATGAAAAAATAACCAAATTAGAAGTTGTAGATCCTCACAAGTTATGAAAATTTATAGTTTAATACTTTTTAGTTTGAATTAATCTTGCTAACGAAATAGAGGTTTGAATAACAGTGAAATTTGAATTTTTCAAGTGACCTCGGATGGAGAAACAGTCAAAATAAGAGTTGTAAATCACAATAATTTATGAAACATTATGGTTGACAACTTTTTTATTTGAAATCATCTTGTGAACGGAAACTAAGTTTGACAGAGTTCAAATTTGAAATTCAAATTTTCTAAACGACCTTAGATGGGAAAACGACCAAAATGAAAGATGTAGATCTTGAAAATTTATGAAACTTTGTAGCTGACAACTTTTTAATTTAAATTCATTTAGGGCTTCAAACAGACACTCAGTTTAGTCTTATATATGGGGAATCAAAATGGATATGGGCACCCGTGGTGTAGTGGTTGAGGGAGTCACGCATGAGGGAGAGATGGGTGGCTGGCTGTTGGGGGCCTCCCCCTATTAAAAAAAATTACTATTTTTCCATGTTTTTTTAATTTACACTTTGCCAGTGTTGTCGGCGATAAAAAAAAGAAAAAAAAAACACTCGGCAAAGAGCTCTTTGCCGAGTGTTACATTCGACAAACCTTTTGCCGAGTGTATTTTTGCCTTTGCCGAGTGCCCCTGACACTCGGCAAACCTCGTATTTCCCGTAGTGAGAGCTTGGTTCCTTTCTGCACTTAAAATAATTAGATAGGTTGGATTGGACAAGAAATACACTCACAAGACACAATTTTGACCTCATAACTGAAAATATTTCAGGACATAAGATGATATTGGACCTGTAATTTGTTGCTCTTCCACGAGGTTAATTGACCATGATTCATTTCTTTGAACTTGCGGTCCGCGTTGTGAAACAGTACCAGAGTTTCCACATCCAATAGTCCAAGGTCGTATCCTGGAGTACATCCCTGCAAAAGGTCTTCGAGCACAATACCGCTTCCTTCGCATCACCAGGATTCCGGCCGTGACCACATAGCCAGAATCCAGGGCTTACGGACATGAGTCGCCTGCAGGGTGTCCATCAGTCCATGTACTTTCGCCGTTGCTTACCAGGTCCTTCGGCTTTGACGGCTGGTTAATGGTAGCCCAAGAGGGCAATGGGCATAATCCGATAATTATGTATCAGGTGCAAATTACGAGCTTAGGCAGAACGCTACCCGGCCATGGTTCCACTTCCAGTGCCGCGCTCTAGGCAGTGTGACACCCCGTGTCACTGGATCCCAGCCAGTTCAAACAACTCAGCTGAACAGAACACAAATTTGAAGCAAATCCAAATTCAAAATCAGATATTCAAACAATTGCCAAATCAAGGCTTGTGAAGGAACTCAAATTTTCCAATAACAACCTAAGCAACCAAAAATACCAGTCGATGCAGGTCAGAGGGAAAGAATTGTGGAGAATTTTTCATGATTTTAGAAATTCTTTTGGATGCCCAAAGAAATCCTGGAATTTTAGAAAGTACCCTACTTTGACCAGCTATATTTTGCAATCTTCTGGGATTCCAGATGTGCATATTGGCAGCCAAGCAGATGATCGCAGATGATGTACCCTACGAGATGCAGCCAAGCAGGTGAGGAACAAGATGCAATCTACGTGTCACTGCTTCCCTACGAATAGCGGAGACGCTTCAGCTAGTATCAGAGCCGTGTTGGGACAGTACATCATATAAACGACCTATTTTCGAAAAGCTAATCACGTTGCGAGTGAGGAACGAAAAGCCCATTATAAGGATGTTAGAGTACTCAGGTGGTAATAGGAGTTGATTGTTATTTTTCTGTAACGACGCACCGACGCCCAGGTAAGAAGGTAGGTAACATGCATGGCTCAGGAGGTACGAGTTTAACTCGTGTAGATTGTGGAGGCTGTTATAGGATGGAGGAGATGAATCAGGAGATGTGATTTGTGATGTGGTTGAGCCATGCATTACATTTTGTACAGTTACGTCACCTGTGTAGGTTGGTTGAGGTGACGTTGTGTGATCTTGCAGGTACCCTAACTCGCGCGTAGATCGTGTAGAAACGTTTGTGAGTGCAACTTAGTTACCACCGCTGTCTACGGCCTGCTATACTTGGGCAAGATTTTATTTTGTGAGGACGTATAGGTCGAGCATGCATTGCATCCTCATTTAAAACACTTCTACGAATTTCAGATCACCCAGAAAATTCAGACTGACAGATAATTTTCAAAAATCCATAACTCCAAAACCACTAAGCCAAAAATTGCAAACAAAGACTTTCTGGAAAGATTATAACATGAATAAAAACTTTGTTTCAGATTTTCCCTCTAGATTATGTCAGTATCCCCTCCCTTTCTGTCGACCAAGTGGAGTCAAATTTTAGCTTCGACCAGTTTTTTCAGAATCTGTCTGCCATCTCCAGAATTTGATATCTCCATTTCTGCTTGTCCGTTTGAGGCGTTTGAGCACTCGTTGGAAAGATCATGAAGTTATCTACAAGTTTCATGTTCTTACTTTGCCCATTTGACGTCTCTAGGAGTGTCAGGTTACGTTTTTGTGTCTGTTGTCTGCAGGCACGACAGATTTCAGACTGTTGCTTTGAAGGAGCGTCACTCACGTATTTTTTTTGAGTGAATTGCTATGGATAGCTTCTTGCTGTGACCGTTCAGAATCCCTCTACCAAGTTATCATTTTTGCTTGGCTTGGTTACTCATTTGAGAAGGATTACGACATTTTCCGTCACTTTTCCTGCAGATGGCTGAGGACGTCAAGTATGATGATAATAATTGGATGCTTTGAACTCGCCTCAATAGACTAGGCTTCCGTACCCTGTTTTGGCGTGTTCTCTAGCATCTTGGTTACACGGAGTCTCCTATGTTTGTGGAAAAGCAAATTTGGATTGAAGAAGAAATTTCGTGCATCATACCTGTAACCATCCCCGCAGCCCCGACATACCCAGCCTGAGAGCCATGGACAGTGTGTGAGTGGAGCAGAATTACATGTCACTTTGGATGTTGCTGCCCTCGCAGCTCTCATGCAGTTCTGTGATGACCAGCAGAGTGAGATGGAAAGAACCTCGTTTGCCAGCTTGCCAGTTATTGATCCAACTTGTGGTGATTGGAATCGTCGTATGGATGCTTGATAGATGATAGACACCCACAATACAACTCATACTTGGCTATGATTGTTTATCACTAGTTTACCCTGCATGCTTTCAACGGTCAACAAGGAGAAAAGGTAAGCATGTATCTTGGAGCGATGAGACTTTGAAATGAGCGAGACGAAGCCAAATATGCCTGACTTAACATGGGAGACGCCCAAATTGTGGAGCTAGCACTGCCGGTGCAGAATGAAGACAACCAGATTGAAGGACTTATCAAAGAACGAGATGCAGCCAAGCAGATGATCGCACAACTAATGGCAGCCCAAGTTCAACCTGCTCTACCTGCAGAGCCAGCACCCGCGGACGTCGTCAACCTATAGCATGGAGAACAACTGGACAGCGAAGAAGGCGCATGAATGGTTGTACTTGCTTCGACCAGATCCATCGTGTAGCATGCGGTTTAGATGTACCCCTGCTGTTCGATAGGAGCTAGTGTTGCAATAGCGTAGCTAGGCGACGAGATCCCTCTAGTTCGTGTTTTAAATCGTATCGTTGTACCTTTGGAACTACATGTTATCGAGATGTACGACCTTGACCTACCTCGATGGATGGAGTTGTATTCATGTTGACCCATGACCCTGTTTGTTTTCATCATGAAGACTTTTGCACTCTTATCTATCATGTTTATGTGGAGCCTATCTTCTTGCCATTGCTTTCCTGTTGTTACTAAGCCCCATACCAGATTTTCCCTGCAATTGATCTCATTGCTAGTTGCCCACCAAATGTGGAGAAGATTTTGCCAGACTTTGATAATCTTCTCCTTAGCCTTGCTTTTAGGATCCTTGTTCTTGCTCAAAAAAATTAAAATTTGACAACATAGAGCATGTGCAATGCACCATTTCATATGCATTGCAACATACCACTTGCATTGCATAAGCACTTTGCATTGCATCATCGTGCACATTAATTTATTCATGTCATAACCCGGGCATCATTACATATGCATCATGGCAATTGCATCATTATGCACCATATCATAAACATTCATATGCATCAAGTCATATGCACCATTTCTGCACCATGCAATGTGCATCATGAGTCATGACATATGCACTTGCATCTTCGCATGGGCACCATCACATGTGCATTGCATCATCAAATGCACGCAATGCACCATGAATATGCATCTTACTCATTCTAGAATAGAATAAATGGATGCATTAATAATCACCATTAATGAGCAAGAATGTGGAAGTCGTATACCTTGGTTGCCTTTGTTGCCTTCATCTAACCGCGAATCCTTGGAATTTCCACTCCTTGAACCCGACTTTGATTTCTTCCTTGAATATCGTCAGCGATCCTAACCAACGGCTGTTGGCCGATCCTTGTGCTCTTGTCAGTCTTGATGTCTCTCGAGGTGTTGTTCGACTCCCATCCCCAGTTCATGGCAAGTTTGTTTCACCTTCCTTGTTGATCGTGTCGCAACCTTTAAGTGCACCTTAGACGTTGCTAGAGTTTGTTGAGATACCGGCGGTTCATGACTAATCTGATGATTGTCCCACCCCTTGTCGAGAGTACACATACCAGATTCAGATGCGCTGCTTCAAGATCAAGATTCAAGAAGCACAACCCCAATTTTCAGAAAGGTCACACGAGATGCAACCAACGAGCTGGAAGAGCACAAGGTTCAGTTCATTAAGTTGTGGGAATGCTTCGAATGACAAAGCCCGTCAGAGCTCAGATGCCCAACAACCACCGTGAAAGAAGTTGATTTTCCTTCTAAGTAGACTTTCGATCCAGCTCCAAAGTGATGGTTATCAGTGCAATAATCATTGAAAAGAATGCTATCAAGACCCGCCAAGAGGACAAGAGTTTTCAACACATCTTCACTCAGTCAGAAACGTTTAAGCGTCAGAAACGATGGTTGGAGTTAAATAAGGACGATGACCTGCCGCATCGAGTCAACGACTCATTGCCACATGGAAGAAAAAGAGTTCCAAGCCTCGTTGTTTCACCGCTAACCGCCACACAGAAGAAAGCAGTCGCGTGTTCTCGCGTATCCTCCTGGTACAGCGACCAACATGTCTCTCGCTCCAGCCTTGTGTGGTGATATTGTTGCCGCACAGAAGAAGACATGAGGTTGAAGAACAGTAGGGTTTCTGAAGAGTTTTGAGTTAAGCCAGAAGGTTATTGACAAAGCTTACTTGTCCAAGTACTCTATCCTCCCTGACAGCAGCAAGATATACCAGGACTCACAGCCAGAAGTGCGATGAGTGCATAACACTGGTAGAGTTCTCCTATGGCAGCGGACATCAGGAGGGCATCAAGATAGCGTCGTCCGAAACTTTGTATGGACGCTGATGGCGTACTCCACTGAACTGGGTCGAGTCTGTGGAAAGGATCACCATTGGACTAGAACTGATAGCAACTGCAGAAGAGTCAATACGCCCCAATCAGTTCAACTTAAGAGCCGCCAGTCTCGATAAAAGAATCATGCAGAAAAGAGACGCCGATCGTTCGTGTTCGCAGTTGGTGACCACATATACCATCGTGTCTCTCCCAGGATGGCGTATGTTGGTTCAGTGTTAAAGGGAAACCAGCACCGAGAAATTTTTGACCATTTCATATGTCTGAGCAATGTGGACCTGTTGCTTACCGTTGGAGCTACCACCGAGTCTTTTGGAAGTGCATAATGTCCTTCACGTGTCTGAGTTGAAGTGTTTGTGGACCCCTGCATATGTGATAGTCAGTGATATGGAACAACTTGAGCCTGACCTTACTTATCTCGAACAGCCTACCAAGGTCATCGATCAGAATGACAGAGTTACCAGGAACAACACTACCAAGTTTTTGTAAGGCACATTGGAGCAACAACCCCGAGGCTGAAGCCACATGAGAGCAAGGGGAATTTTCACAAGCTAGATTGCCGTGGTTTCCTGCCTTCGAAGTGAGTTTTGGATTCGCTTCATCTCGCACCGTTTGTTTTTCCTACTCTCCTTAAATCTCGGGACGAGATTTCCTTAAGGGATGAGGGCTGTGACACCCTGTGTCATTGGATCCCAGCCAGTTCAAACAACTCAGCTGAACAGAACACAAATTTGAAGCAAATCCAAATTCGAAATCAGATATTCAAACAATTGCCAAATCAAGGCTTCTGAAGGAACTCAAATTTTCCAATAACAACCTGAGCAACCAAAAATACCAGTGGATGCAGGTCAGAGGGAAAGAATTGTGGAGAATTGTTCATGATTTTAGAAATTCGTTTTAATGCCCAAATAAATCCTGGAATTTTAGAAAGTACCCTAATTTGACCGGCTACAGTTTGCAATCTACTGGGATTCCAGATGTGCATGTTGGCCAGTTTGAAGTCCAGATCATGAGATTTCAGATTATGCCTGTTTCGTGAATTTACGAGCTTGTTTACTATTTTAAATAGTGTGCACAAGTTTGAAGAAATTCACAGTTTGAATAATTCCGGAAAATGGAAAAGATGCCATGGGGCCCACTTGTCATCCTCGTCACTCTCGCTGAAGACGTCGGAACGCTGCTGCCGCGTGTCCGCCAGCGTACGGACTACGCCGCGTCGTCCCTGGCCCGCTCCCCGCTCGGACAAGGAGATAAGGCGCTCCCCACCTCAGTCCGTCTCGCGTCGCAGCTCACTCTCCCTCGCCGCCGTCGACCCAAACCCTAGCCATCACCATTGCCGCCGAACTCGAGCTCACCTGCCACCGTCGACCACTCCCCGCCGAGTTGTGCCACCAGAGCCCCGCAGGAGAACCCTCGACCCCTCCCCTGGCCACCATTGCCCTGTCCCCGGGCCGAGACGCGCCATCGGAGCCTTCTTCCCCAAGGCCGGCAACCGAACAACCACCGCGCAATTCGTCCCCTCTGGTGAGTCCCGCATCAATTCCTCGCGCGTGGAGGTACTTCACTTCGTCGCGCACCCATTTGACGTCGACTCTCCCCGTGTGTCGCAGCCGGTTCGCCGGAGACGAAGTTTTCCCCACTCGCCGCCCGTTGAGCTGTCGTGGACGTCTCACCGGCGAACTCTGCCTTCCCGTGCCCCTCGTCGTTGACACGTACCGGATCGAGCTTCTTCAAGCCTCGAGGAATCTCCCCGAACTGGTTCCGTCCGCTCCGGTGCCCTCCGTCAACCTTGCGACCACGTCGGTGCACCACCACCCGCTGTACCTCGCCGCCGAGCCACCTCCGGCCATCCCCGCTCTTCTCTGTTGATCGAGGTGAGACCGCCGTCCCGTTCTCTTCTCTCGCGTCCAAGCCCCGTGCCAAATGACCGCCGGGAACGTTGTTCCGGCGATGCGCCGCCGCACTACGGCAATTGCTCCGGCCAACGCAAATGTGGCTGCAGAGTTCGGATCCAGTACGGCCACGCTCGATCCAGTGCTCCGCCCTGTGTAGTCCTCAGTGTGCCTTCGCAAACGAGTGGCTGGATCCCGTATGGCACACGGTAGATCCAGTGCGGCCCAAGTCGTATGGCCCTTTGAGTGGCCCCGATTGGATTGGTTCGTCCAATTTCAAATCCTTTTCATATATCTGTAAATCCTCAGAAATTCACAGGAACTTGTAAAATGCGTAATAAATCGAATATACTTCAGAAAAACGTGAATCCAATTTTGTTCGGTTCCTGTAACATGCTCTGTCCAATAAAAATGCCAAATCCCATAATGCACATTCTCTGTTTTCTATATAAATCCATTTGTTCAAATATTGTTAAATTCATAACAAATTAGCTGTTGCTCCCTAAATCCTGAACTCTTGCATTCCTGTTAAGCTACTGTTAACACACTTACAGAACACTTTTCAACTATCATATGATGTCTAATTATTTTCTTATCATTTAATTTGTGTTCTGCATTGTTTAATATATCATAAATAATTCATGTTACAATAAATCGTCAAACTTCACCATAAATCACTTCCAGTGGTGGTTTTCACCAGAAAAATGCCACTGGACCTAAAGAAATTCTTGAATACAGTTAACTAACTAAGCGGCTTAAGTTAATTAAGTAATTAACTTTAACAAGAGTCAATGAAGGAAATACTCCAGACGAAAGTAATTAAACAAATTAATCATTTGCACTTACAGTGCAAATGACTGTCCTATAAATAAATAAATTTTAATTGCATCATGTAATTGCATCTAAATTGCATTTCCTTGTCATGGCATATAGCTCTCGAGGTGATTCAGGAGCAGGTGGAGGACCAGGATGCTGAGCGGCTCAGGAGGAGCCACTGACTGATCCTGTTACTGACTGTGCTAGTACTAGTATCATCCCTGAGCCAGGCAAGCCCCGGTGCATGCCTCCCTAATTAGGATTTTTATTTTCTCACTTGATTGGGGCTAGTACTTGTTTGTGCATTAGGTTTATTAGGAGTTGATGTGAAACCTTAGAACTGCATTAGGACTACCCTTCCAGATTTACCTTGTGTCCTATTTTTGTGGATGTGGTCTAGATAACGTTAGAACTTGTTAGGCTTAGTGGCTAGCGGACGGTAGAAGATGAGTGGTAGGTCCCACTCGCATGATAGGAATCACCCTGGATTGTACTAGATGGATTTAGGATTTGTTGAGACCGGACGGGGATTTTGTTTGTATAGGATGGTTGGAGAAGGCTTGGCCTTCACGATGGTAGCCCCGTCTGTGTCGGTTAAGGACCGTCCGTTGTTGGCCCTGTTGAGCAAGTTAGAACGTACTGATCACATGCTAGTGTTTTTATGAGCCTAGGAAACCTAGTAGCCTGTAATGCCCTGATGTCTAGCGGATAATTGCACTTTCTATAATGGTACTTGGGAGAGAAGGGATGCCTCCCAATCGGGGCGTACGTCTGGGACGGGGACCGTGCGGGAGGGCCTTTCTCGGGAGGTGTGAGACCCAGCCAGCTTTAGGGGGGAATAGCGTAAATGGTTGCTGCACACGACTTTTGCGCGTGTGTGACGTGTGGTCAGGTTTTCTCCTGCAGGATGTACATAGATGCCGCCGCTCTCGGTCAAGAGCAACCTTGTTCACTGCGCCACATCGTAGTGTGATATGATTGATGATGATGCTCTAGTACTACTGTATTTACCTTTCATTACTGTATTTACTACTGCACTGTTGCTATGATGTATTGCTTTATATCTGTTGTAGCGATAAGTGCACTGTTTTACTGGCTAAGTACTTAATCTGAAATAAAATTTGAAAGTAAGGACCAAGTAATTAGTGCACTTTATGCAAGTGAGTCAGCCCACCCTCTTGTAGCCTTGCATATTAGGAGTCGGCTGTAGATAGCCACGTTGACGGGTAAGTCTTGCTGAGTATTAGTTGCTCAGGGTTTGGCTCTTTATGTTTTTATTGCAGGTAGCATCTTTATCCCTGACTCTACGGGTGGAGGTGGACAGTGGGATGGCCAGCTTCCTTTTGGTTGGACAGCCCACTGGAAGACCGGGGAGTGATCTCCTCTCGAGTCCGCATCTTCATGGCTTTGGATGCGGATTCACTTGTATCGTGAGCGCGTGCGCTTGTATCTTTTATCTTTGTACTTGGATTTGTATCGTTTCGACTTCCGCTGTGCTACTCGTTGTTTAATTGGACTAATGTAATCACTTTAAGACTTAAATTGTGCTTTTTATATGTTGTACTGTTGTGTCCGTTCACCGGCACTTCCGACTCGATTCGGCGAAAAGCGGAGACGCTTCACGCAGCCCCAGGAGCACTGTGCCAACATGTACATGGCGTTCTTGGCGATGGCGTCGGCACTGTCCAGGAAGCCGGTCTAATCGTAGTTGGTGGGGACCGCAGCGCCACGTTCTTGGCGATAGCGCGCACCGCAGCTGGCGGCGCTTTCGAGGACGGTACGTCACAGCGCGCATTCCAGATGACCCCCCGTCTTTAGCGTCGACGGGGTAACATCCGTGGGCATGTCCTACCCGCCGCCACCGGGGGGCTGTGGTGGACCTGCATTCTTCTCCGTCTTCTTCGTCCACCCGGCGGTGTCATGGTGGCGCTGATGCCTGTCGGCGATGGCAGTGCCGTCTCGTCAGTGGCGGACCCAGGAGCTGAACCCTGGGCATTCAAACATCGAAAGCAAGGAAAAAAATTGACAAATTTTGATGAGTAACGCTATCTTTTGAACCATGTTTGCAAAAATATTACCGCATTCATGCTTTGCCAACAGAAAAATACTTAAATTGTCACATATTTTTGGCCATGAATGTGTATATTTGATTTTATTTTGAAGCTAATGTAAAGTTTTTGTCAAGAATTTGGGCATTCAGTTGAATGCCCTTGAATCAAAAGGGGTGCGCCCCTGCGTCTCGTGCGCTGGTAACTCTGCCTCTCAAGACAGGCGCGCGTGCGATGAAAGCAGCCGAGTGTTCGGGCTAGCATGGCGCGCGATGGCGAGTGAGATCTTGTACAAACAGTTGCGACTCCAGAGACTGTGCGCATGCCAGTAACTCATCTTATCTATAATATCTATATAGTTCATACCCACTACCAGCAATAAGTATCTCTAAAGCTTGCACCTCGTGCTTCTTCGTCATCAGAGAACTTTAGCCATCAGATCATAGCCCTCCTATCAAATCAGATCATCCAATAATGTTCCACCCCATCCCCACGCACTTTGCTGCAGCCAGCACAAAGCAATTAGTGGCAGTCAAGAGGACAATGTAATTAGCGATAGGGGGAGAGGGCCGGTGTGCACTCAAGTGGCCAATTGAATTATTTGCACTAATGGCGTTAATTTTCCACCAAACACTAATGGCTCACAGAAAACGGCGACGAGCTTTTGTTTCGTCTTCGTCTGCTCATGCACCACCTCACCTCCAAAAAAATTGGCAGACGATTCTAATACAAAAATGGATGTACTCCGTATTATGGTTGCTAGCTCCTGGCAAAACATGGGTATATCGATCCGTGTGGACATATCCAGAGCAAAGTCTCTTTATGTTTTGATTACGTGCTTCGATCAGGTACTTCGTTTTGAAAGTAGTTCTGATGATCTTTTTTCTGTTTTTTTCCGTCAGATACGTATGCACTTGAGTTCTGGTGACCAGCTTTCAACTTTGAATACAGGTTGCTGTTTAGTGCTTCGTTTTGAAAGTAGTTCTGACAATCTTTCCCTTTTTTTGGTCAGACATGTATGCATTTGAGTTCTGGTGACCAGCTTTCACCTTTCAATACAAATTGATGTTTAGTGCAAGAATTGAAATTTCAGAGAACTTTCATCTAACAAGAAAGAGCAAGTTTATAGAATAAGACGATGTTCAATTATTCGTCAGTTCTTGGTTTAGAGTTTTTGTCTGAAAAATTCCAGCCATCTGTTGGAGTTTCCAGCAGTCAAGGCAATCCATAGCACTCTGAACTGGGAAGCAGCAATATGGTGAATAATGCATTGTTAGATTTCGTTCTGCAATACAATTGCAGGTAAGATATAAACCATTTATCCTTGCTGTTTATTTGATCTACTTTTTTTCAGTTATGTGCAAGTAGGGAAAAAGAAATATATTATTATGTTGTTTATTAGGTGAGAAAATAAAATATGTGATCAAACCAGCTCTATGCGTCAAATCACTACATCCATTTTATTTAGTTGGGTCAGCTTTACTGAGATACTGCTTATATCTTTCTCCATAGTACTATGAACTGTTCTAGCGGCTTACAGTTTCAATAAAATGAGTCTGATTTATAGACCTTCACTCTTAACTTTCATCAATATATTTTAAATAAAAACTTTGGAAGGCAAATCAGGAAATCATTGTTGCATGCTCCAACAGAGTTTCGCACTATCAATCCCTTCATATCTCTCTTCCTGTTTTTATTTTAAACATGACCAGATTAGCACTTTAATTTCCGCAGCAACGCGCGGGTCATTCATAGTCTTATCTCTCTAGTCCTTTTTTATTTTCGTTGTGACTTTTTAGACAAAAGGCCGAAGCCCTGCTTTATATTGAAAGCAAAAGAAGGTCCACTGGTGATACCAGTTTTACAATTAGCCAGCACACGGCAATCTGCACGCTCCGCAGACAACCTCTCATTCTAGCGACTCTAGTTACTTCTAAACCTGAATTCCAAAGTAAAGATATAAAGCATTACAAGGGTTTAATTCCCAGCACATAACATGTCCAAACATGCCAATGTTCCAAAAGGCTTCTATCTGCTATTGTTAATTCGTTCCAGCTGAAGTTCGATCTTCTCCACCAGTGTGTCAACCTGCGCGCGCCCATCCATTTTTTCGTTGTGACTCCACCGTGCGTTGCAGCAAAAAAAAATTTGGTGCCGACAGGTGGGTCCCACGCCCGTCCGCTCATCTTTCGTTGGAAAAATCCCCGAACGGCTCTGCGTCCTCCCGATCCGAAACGCCGCCTCCGCCTCGAGACGCAAAAGTGGAACAGCAGGATGCAATGGGGAGGAGGAAGACCGAGGCGGCATCGGCGGCGAGGACGTCCTACTCCACGACGAGATCGACTCCGCCTCGAGCCGCACGAGTGGATCAGCAGGATGGGGAGGAGGAAGAGCCGAAGATGGATGCGGCGTTGGCGGCAAGGACGTCCTCCTCCGCGTCCAGCAGCCAAAGAGATCGACTCGAAGGACGTGTCTGCCCTCAACTCGCGTCCGCGCGTTCACGAAGGAGACCCGCAGCATGCTCGTGGTAAGAGGCTAGGCCTGTTGGAACCTATCTAGCGATCTTTTCTTGGTTTGGTGGGTGATGTGCTCGAGTTGCTCGATGAAAAGTCGCCTTGTAGATCCATCAGCGTCTTGCTGAGGACAGCGGCGTGAAGCAGGGCAGCAGGAGCCGCTTCTACCTCAGGACGCAGAAGCTGTTTGATGTTTGGATGCGGAAGCTAATTTGGTTTCCCACTTCCCCGAAAGTAAGTACTGAATTATGCTGTCAAGCACTCGAGCTCACAAGAATTGAAACGAAAATTGTTATTACCTAGGTATTTGGTGCTACTATGTATGAATTGGGAATCGTTATTAGAGATAAGAGTTGTGTGTACCCCCCTATAGTATCATGTAGTGCCTAGATCAAAGTTTTCCTTTTTGGAGGAAAAATTACTCTGTTATGTGATTCTGCTTGACCTGAATGTGAACACCAAGTGAATGCACATCTTTTAACATAAGTTTACACCTTATATTGTGCTGCTTTCAATGCTACTTTGGAAATACTAATTTGTTACTTTAGGTTAAATACTACTAACTACTCTCTAATCAATAATGTTTGACAGCAGCGCAGAAATTGTGGCATCCAATATTTGTGTTAAACACTCTTGACTGTAGGGAGTAATTAGATAAAAACATGATTACTTATTTTCTGCTACTTGCTTGACCATATTAATTTATTTGGCCGAAATACTTGGTTAAACTCGAGCTAACTCTTTTTTATTTGCCTCAAGGCAACATCAACAATGCAGACCATGCAACCAGAAGGTGCGTCACTTGTATTCTGTTTTCTTCTTCTTTTGTTTATAACTCATGATTTGATGTAGACCTGGTAGTACTCTGGCTTGCCAAAAGATATGCAAGTTGAGGAGTTCGATGTTTATAATGAGTCATGCGCTACTTTGATGGTATGAGATGGCTGTGAACAATCTGATCTCCTAGATAGCTCAGATGAAAATAGCATTGGTGTTCATGATGTTAGCTTGCCTGCTTGCTCTTCATAAAGTTCAATCGATATGAGCATAGACGGAAAAAAAATGAATAGTAGACCTTTTATTCATCCTAAAGTGGAAAATTATACACTGAATGAATCGATGATTGATAAAGAGTTAGTGTCAATTGATGAAAGAAATTTTACCACACGTATAAATGGCTAAGTATCTCATAATATTGTGTTGGTGTTCTCATCATTGACATTATCTTCTAGATTTTTCTCTGAATGGCTGCCTTTCTGTGCTTGTGCTTTATTCGGTGTTGATAATGTGGCGTTATTGTTGGTTCTATCGTCACTGCTTCCAAGCCTTCCTCATAGTGAGGAGCGTCTGCAAACATGTTTTTTTTTTCAGTCCTCGATAGATCGGAAGTCTTTGATCTCAGTGTATCTGATATAACCGAGTGTACCTGGTAATCTCTGTTGAGATTGTTTTATGAGACAATTCCTTTATTTGTGAGCGTTGAGCATGCTTGAGCAATGTTTAATAGTTAAAGATTTTGAACCCTGATAACAGAGGGAAATGATTACGTGATCATGCATGAAGTGGAGTTCACAGAGCAGATGTTGGACAGGATCCTTTTGATTGATGAAGATGAAAAACTATATAGCGCCACAAGGTTCGTCGTCTTCATCTGCTACCATCACCAGATTATCGAGGGCAACGTCCATATCTGTATTCTGTCATATGAATGAAGAAACAAAAATCTATCTTTACAACTAAATTATTTCCGTCATGTATTCTCCTATCACTCATGAACTGATAGGAGTAGAGACTACAATAGGGAGTAGGTTAATCATAATATAGAACTAATTGACCTCTGTGAAAATAAATGAAATCAACTTTCATCAGAAGTGTCAATAACAGAATCGCATTGAAGTTTGCCTCAATGAGCCTTGATTGCGTGATCCTGGGCTCCTGTGATTGTGTTACTTGCAACCTTATGGATCTGGTCCTATATATATGATCTTGAGCTCTGAGCAATGGAAAATAAAAACGCTACGTCAGCTGAAAATCAGTGCCTTTGAATCTACGTCAGAGGTAATTTTTTGCATGGCAAACTCTTGGAGTGAGCAGTTTGGGTCCACTAATACTCTAGCTTTGAGTCATCAAGTTTTAGAGATTGGATTGTATCATCGTAATATATCCTTCTTCATATTTTTTTTGAAATGTTTCTTTTTCTTTTTACCAGATACCGAGCATGCACATTTCGATGGCATTAAGATCTCTACAATGGGCCATCTGAGTTTGTGATGCTGCGGGAGCAGGCAGCGGTCTGTTAAAGATTGGTCATATATAGCTATTAGTTTAAGAGACAAATCATCTGATTTCTTTTGCCTCTGATTGATCTGTGGTATACTTGATAAATAAGTTGACTGTTTTAGATTAAATCTAACAGTACATAGTGTTGCAGAATTTTAGTTGATCCATCTGAGGGAAAAATGGAGAAGAGTGGATCTCTATTTGGAGAGTGGATGTTCTTGTGGCTTAGTAGTTAATTTATTTATACATTTATTAAATTTAAATTTACTGATGTATTTTTCCGGTCAGCCCGTGGCAACGCATGGGCATTTTTGCTAGTATATATATTTACTAATTGGAGGCTCTTTTTGATGCCCCCGCGTTAATCGGTGAAAAATCCTAGAAATTCTCATAAAAAAGCAAAACATCCAGCCGTTAATTTAGAGGCTTAACAATCTCTGATTGTTGGATCTTATGTAATCCTTCCCCCAGCTCTCGTAAACATATAGACCCAACCACGATTACAAAGAATCGATTAATTATCTTCCTCCTCCCTTCCCTCACGTGTATCTACTGGCATCTCACGTAATCATATAGCCGACTCCACCCAAATCACGATTCAAAAGAATCAATCTATTATCTTCCTCCTCCCTACGCTCACGCGAACCCTCTCCCCCATTCATCTGCACTTGGCTCGATCTCTTTTGCTGGCAAGGAAGCTTAAATTTTGCTTTATCTTGATGCATTGTTTTACTACTGGCTTGATTGGCAGTCCATCACCATGCGACGCCGTATCGCCGCCAGGAACTGGAAGCATGACTTGAGGCAGTGCAACCTGCAGGCAGGTCGTCGAACACCAACGACATCATGATCCGCTGGAAGCTCCTTTGTCCGCAGGACGCCCAGGCGAGGACTACGACGGACAGCGGGAGGCCGCGCGTGATGCGGAACATCTAGTAGTACCTGGACTTGTACCGGCTGTGGCAGTCGCCGCGGCCGAACACCCGGCACCGGAACACCTCGCACGACGCGCGCTCAATGTGTGCGCGGATAATGGCTCGAACGGCGTGCGTGGCCATCGACGGACGCAGAGGTGTCATCCAGCCTCGGCGACGTGGAGGCCGTGCACCCGAGGGAACGAGGGCCCCCTGAGTGGCATTGAGCGCATCGACGGCTTCTCTTTGTTTGCTGTAGCTCTCGAAAGGACACATATCTGTGCTGTGCATGATAGTACCCATGACAGAGAAAAGTTGAATAGCTGCCACCGGACATGGGACGGAAACGTACGCTACGCCGGCGACTCTGCCTGTCAACACGGCCGTGTTCGATGGCAGCAGCCGCGGACGGCGCCAGAGCGTGGCCGCAGGTGCACCAGCACAATGACGCCCGAGGCGTCCAAGACGACTAGTTCACGCCACGGCGTCCTTCTGAGGACTCAGAGTTGAACTTAATTACAACCGTGTACTAAACAGCGAATGTGTCCGGATCCTTGGTGTTTCCAGTTCCAAGCCTTCCTTCCATCGTCGAACACCACGTTACAGATGCGACAGCTAATACGATGAACACTGTACTGTGTTCGTCGTCTCCCCACAGAACGTGCTCGGCGTACGTGTTCACCGCCTTCAGTAATCAGCGTGTAACCAAGCAGCGTGCTCGATGATTATTATTTTTGCGGCGAGTACCGGCGGCGCCCTGAGCTGCCGCTGGACTGCCTTGTGCATGCAGTACTCCCAAAACTCAACAGAGGTTAACTTGCACCCTCGACCTGTTCTCGTAGCGCACGCAACTTCCTTGTAGTCTCCACACTGGCTTGGAACTTCTTGATGGCGTTCCCAGCTTCTTCCCATCCATCTGCAGCAGAACAAGAAACATGTATCAGCTCCTGTCATCAATGGGTAGGACGATCGAAATAACGATTTCGTGACATATTTGCCTTGTCAAGGAGCTTTCGTTGGCGATCGCGCGCGCCCAGGACGGCAGGTCCAGTGTGGCCTCACCTCAAGAGACGGCCATGCACCCAACTAATTTATCTGCTCCGGCAGCGTCTCTGTGCCGTTTCCGCGTCATCTCTCCGCTCACCCTTGCTCGCGACCAGTTCTTTGGCTTCGTCGGCGTCCACTTCGCGATGCGATGTGCTGCCCGTCTCCGACCTCTTCCAGCTCTTACCTGTCGACGCGTCGAGTGCTCCAAGGACGGCGCTCACCACCTCCCTACCGCGGGAAGCTAACAAGCATCAGACTCAGTGCAAACGGGTGCGATCCTACCGGGCCCTGAGAGCCAACGCGCCCATCTACTCATGCATACGTATCCAAATTCCAAAGCCTGTTACGATGCATACGTCCGCTGCAGGCAGTCAAAGGTTACGTACAGAGAAGCTACACATAAATGTGTTCTCCCCTCAAGTTTTCTTTGACAATTGTTCGAAGACAATTGTGTGTGATCAAATCGTAAGCATATAACCAGGAACGCGAATAAAAACGAACATAGACAATCGTTATAAGACCCTTTCCTTAGTAGTATGTATGTATGCTCTAGTAATTGTAAACTTTTCTACAGAATAAATTATGTCTTTGATATTTACCATTTACATTTAACGTGTGCCTTCAGTTTTGTTTCACCCGGGGCCACAATTATGTCTGGAATGGCCCCAGGAGTGGCTCTGCTGTGTCGGTCTGGCCCTTGCGACACAGCTCTCGTGAGAAGCAGAGAAGGAGGAGGTGGCGGTGCCTCAAGAGCCGAGCCCAATAGTCGCAGCGTGACTGGATTGACAGATGGGGTTGGCGCAGATTAATAACTTCGTACTTGCACTAATCGCACCTCACGATTGAAACTGCAATTACAATCATTTGCACCAAATCCCACAAAAATATCTACCACCTCTCACCGCACTGCTGCCACCACCGCCTCAATGCACCTTCGAGCTCTGTCGGCATTGACATCGACCACACGACCTCCGTCCGCGACCAAGGAGGATGAGCCGTGGGAGCTACTATGCGTCGTGCCACCCGTTATAACTCCAGTGCTCTGCCGTCGTCAGAGCCCACCTTGCAGCACGCGGCCGTGGTGTAGGAGAAGCAACAAACCTCTGTTGGCCTATTTTACTTATCCTTTTTCTATTACTAAGTTTCATATTTTTCACTATTTTTTTATCAAACTAAGTTCTGATTTTCCTCGCCCAAGTTGACTTTCTCATTAAAATTTAAATTTACATCATAGTGCTCTAACCAATTCCATCACTATTTAAAAATTCATGGTTCACAAGTTAATGGGTTCACAAGCTAATTCCATCACTATTGCAACATAACTAATGGGTTGCATAGCTTGTAATGTGACTCAGATATTTGATATAGATGCTTCACAAGTGTGATGTTGATGGGAACAAAGGACTATATAGGTTTGCCAATCTAAATGTAATTATGTGTCTATGTGGCCACCAAGCTTATATAGATCTTAGGGATGTGTTATGGTTTCTCTACATTGACACTCAGCTTGTCCGAAATGATATTCTTAATAAAATATATTTGGAAGTATCAGACTCTAAATATTTCCTCACAACCCTATAGAACGTAGGATATTTTATTTAAACATACATCATTTGAATACTTTTGTTCTTTAATATGTATCTATTACGAATTTCCTAAAGATAAAAAAAATCAAAGAGAAAGGTCAATCAGTTCCTTGTATCACTGAAATAGAATACATTTTGTTAAATATTTCTAAGAACATTTTTATTTTATAAAATAGTTGGAAATATATTTTGGTCTATATATCTAGAGTACAATAATTTTAAAATTCATTGGTTTGCCATCAAAAGTCCATTGGATATGCAAACATATATACTCAAAGTGATAAATGGATATATGCACACATACCTAAGGTGATTTCCTTGACGTGCTTGGCGTGTTCTTTACCTTGAGCATCCAGTGTGTCATCACTATCAGGTTTTCACTTCATTGTTCGATGATGCCTTTTTGTTGCGTCGCGTACGCTGTCCAAGCTTCCAAACTTCTGCTCCTCCACCCTATCTTTCTCGCTCTCTGATATTGTCTCCGAAGATGAGCGGCTAAGAGTGAGTAAGGCAAAGTTTGCCATAACAGAGGAAAGGCAGAGGATACGAATCCGCCATTATTCAATGGTAAATATGGAATTCTCTCAAACATTAATTAACCTTTGTGAATATGTGTTATCCAACATGGTCCCTTTATTTAATCCAGACCGTTCAATTATCATAAAAACCAGCGGTGTAGTAGAGCTTTTCTTCTTTGTGCGAATGTTAACGTGGTAAAACTTCGACTCTGTAAGTCGGTAGGCTAAGCCGCAACTCACGCACTGACGCACATTTCCCTCATCCACCGCGGCCATCGATCACCGCAGCGCAACTCGAGATCCCCGCGCCAATCAGATTCCTTGGCAACTCGCAGCGAGACAGACTGACTGATCCAAGCCAAAACAGTAAACACACGACACCATAAGAGAGGAGACGAAGGTGGCGGGCGCCGGCGGTGACAAGAAGAAGGACGCCAGCGCAGCGGCGGCAGTGGGGCCGCTGCCAATTGTGCTCAAGGTTGACCTGCACTGCCTCGGATGCGCCAGGAAGATCTGCAAGGCCATCAAACGCGCCCCGGGTGTGTCATGAAAACCCGTGGCTCAGTCCTTTTGCGTCAGTTTGTGACGGTTTTGTTAACTGTTCTCTCCCAGGCGTGGAGTCAGTGGCGACGGACATTGTGGTGGGCAAGGTGATCGTGACACCGGCCTAGCGGACGTGGTGGAGCTCAAGAAGCGTATCGAGACCACGACCAAGAGGCTCGTGCAGATGGTCGCTGCCGGTACCGGGTCGCCCAAGAAGGAGAAGGCAGAGGAAGAGAAGGCAGGGGCGGACCTACAGTCTATGCCCTCTATGCCATGGCATAGACTAAGAATGGCCAGGTCCATTAATTAATATTATTTTTACCAAGCTGATTGCTAAGGCCAAGTATTATGTAGCAAAGAAGGCAGCCGTTACAGCCTTCAATACAATATTATTTCAATTCTTGTGTGTGGGTCTCTAATCAATATCGTAGTTGCCAGTAATAATCACTAATCCGCTAAGAAATCAGCACGATGAAGCCTTCAATCCTTCCAAGCTATTTCAGTTTATTGAGAATTATTGTCCTCTGGAAACCGTAGTTTGGACAAGTAGTAGTATAATGATCGTTGTGTATGTTTCAACAATTGTATGTTTGAACTATTTATATTGTAATATATACAGTTCTTGCACTTAATTGTTGGATTTAATTCTTGATATGTTATTTTTTTCTTATTTACCGAATTCCTCGATAATTTAATGTTTTTACCATATTATATATGGATCATACCGAATTGTATATGAAAATTTTGTCGCGGCATAGCCATAGTAAAATCCTGGGTCCGCCACTGAGAGAAGGGTGGCAGCGGTTACAAGAAGGCGACCGACAAGCCCGACAAGGACGTGACCCTCCAGGTCCAGGTGTAGTGCGAGGTCTGCTTCGGCCGCATTAAGACCCGTGCTAGAACGTGTGCATGGTCGTGCCCGCGCCTCTACAGAGTCCAAGGGCTGCAGCCGGACGTGTGACTGAAGCGTGTGCTGCGCTGGCAACTCTGACTGCCAAGATGCCAACGTGCGATGGCAACTCTCCCTGTCAAGACAAGCGCTGCCGCAAACTGCAAGTGCCCTGCACAATGACGCCCGACCCGAGCGCACGGTCCAAGACGACTACATCACGCGGAGGGAACTGCAGGTCGCTTATGGGACGTGATCACTGATCAGCTGGTCCTGCATGGCACCGGTTGATCACTGATCATGTAGTCGATGGGGTCGCTGATGCAGAGTGACTAAAGTCGTTAGAGGGACGCGAGGGGCTGTACGGGCCAGCCGACTTCGCCGCTCTCAGCAGCTAGCTGCACTCAGCTGTCCATATGGGTGTCGATCGACGAACACGAGCTGCACACGACACAACCCGAGGAACACGAGACTCACACGTACTTCTACGTAGTGCTGTTCTTCTACGGGCTTACGCCGGTTTTGGCTGGTTTTCCAGCCCAGGCTGTAGGTGGACGGTTTGACTGGCCTGGTCCGGTTTTTAGTGGTGAGACCGGAGATTGAGCGAGCTACCCGGGTTGGTTTCGCAGGTTCACCGGTTCCAACCAGGAACGAAAGGCGACGAACCCACACGCCGCCCTGCCACTCTGCCAAGCCTCGTTGCCACTGCTGGCCAAACCGCCCAGCCATGCTGCGTTGCTCGCAGTATTCTCGGTTAGGTTCGCATGCCGTACACGCTGCCGCACGGAAATCAATCGAAAGCCATGCCCGCGAGACGCCATGGTGAGCCTTTGCTGCCAGCGAACCGCCTCCGTGAGCCCAAAAATAGGCCGGAGAACTTCCTTCCTCCACACTTCACCACCAGGGGCTCCTCTCTGAGCACGACGACCACCACGCCCTCACAATTTCTCCCTTTCCTTGTTCTTCCCCAACTCCAGCCGCCATCGCCGTTTTTCTAATTCCGGTGTCGTCTTTCTCATTTTCTCAGTCTGTTCGGCTCCGCTATGATGTTCTCTTCCTATCGCACCCCTTTGTCCACTTTGGAGGCCACCGGAGCACGGAGTTCGACCGGAGCGGATGAGCGGCGCGGCCACCGAGATTCTTCTCGTTGTCGCTGGCCACTTGTTGCAACTGACCGCGCGAGCTCGCTGACCCCTTGGTACAACCCCCCTCGGCGGATCGCAGATGGGCAAAGTTGCGACAATCTCCCGTCACTCCCACGGCCGCAGCAGATCTCACGTCTCGAAAGAATTGGTATTGGTTTGTCTGGTTGGTTTCTAAATCAGTTCAGATCAACCCGTTAGTAAAACTGACAGGTTCAAACTGTTGTGTCGTGCCGAACTTCTGGTGTGGGAAGGTTTGGCAACAATCCAAACAGGTCAACCCGGAAACTAGCAAAACCGCCCAAACCCGTGCTACTGGTTCGGTCGGGGTCCGGTTGGCGGGTTGACCAACGCGCCACGGAAACAAAGGGCCGATGAGGACTCAGGAGATCCACGTGCCGTTGACCGCAGCGCCTCCTGCCAGTACGTAGCTTCGCCGCGGCAGGGGCTGCGGCACACAAATAAATGGCGTCCGTGCAAAGAAACTGAAAGCAAAGCCGGCGGCGCACGAATCGGACGGCGGGCGCGTGGGCGAGCAAAGCACGTCTTACCATCTGTGTCATCGCGAGGGACGAGCGGTCGTGCGTGATGGCCGAGCCGCGTTGGAACTCTCAATGGCCTCATCGGGGACGATAGACTACCACAACGAAAACAGCTCCAAGAAACGTATGTGGTGTTCTGTTTTTAAGAAGAACCGCGGGTGGCGGAAGGAAGAAGGCTATGGCAGAAATGGCACCGTGTCACTCGCGCCATCGCAATTTGAGTAACAAAAGGATGCCGTCAGGAACAAGATGCCGCAGGGTGCCGGGCTACAAATGCCGTCAGCGTCGGGTGTGAGCTTTGGAAGGCATCGACAACAGCACCACCCTCTTCGAGCAATACTACATCTACTTAAAAGTTTTATGCAAATTCTACGCGCTAGCTGATGTGGCAATCAATGGTAGGTCAGTTTTTCCTTAAATTAAGGAGCATAGATGTTATCAATCAATCATGCGCTGCCACATCAGCTGTTTGTAGGAATTTTGTAAACAATTTAAATAGACACAGCATTTCCCACCCTCTTCGCACGGCTGGGCTGCGTGCCAGCGTGCTGGCGGACTGGCATCCTCGCTGACACGTTCGTGTTAGTGCGCTGACTGAGTTTTTCTTCCCGCCGCCATCGTGCCGGCTCGAAGTTTTGGGCATGTCCAATGGCGCCCTTGGAGGAACCCACAGCTGCTAGCTCACCACCACTGCCTCACAGCCGTCTTTTCGTCTCGTCAACCTCATGGCATAGGGCCACACCATCCCACATAGTCGACCAGTGGCCGCGCCCGCGCTGCATTGTCTCCGACTGGTTTCGACAGCTTGCGTGGCAAGACGTCTCGCCCGCTCAGCTACTACTCGCTCTGCCACTTCACCTCCGTTGATCATGGCGTGCATGAGCAAACCACGGCTGCTGACGACAAGGAGAAGTTCGTCGTGCCGTGCATGCCCGTGCACGTGGAGGTGACACAGGCAACGGCGCCTGGATTATTTATTTGTCCTGGGTGGCAGGTGCTCCGGGAAGATGCCATGGAGACCATGTGATCGGTTGATGGCGCGCTAGTGAAAACACATCGCTAGACCTCACCGTGGACCAGTTCGTGGCGTGCTACGAGGCGGCGCTCGGCATGGCGGTGTGAACGCTTGGGCTGCTCTGGCTCTGCAACCGCTAAGCTTGCCTACTTAGACTGACCGCATCAGGACCCGCTAAAGCACCCGGTACCCTAAATTTAGCGGATCGGAGACCCGGTACCCATTGCAACAGTAGCCGCTAAAGCATCCGGCATCATCCAGGCTCCGCTCGCCCGCCGCCAAATCTGGGGGCTGCCCGGCCATCCGCCAAACGCAGCCGCCGCCTCCCCCGTCGCCGTCGCGCGCCCACCTCACCGCCATGCCGTCGTGCGCCCGCCTCGCCGTCGCCGCGTCCCTTTCGCGTCTCCGTCGCCGCGCCTCCCCGTCGCCGTCGTGTGCCCGCCTCGCCACTTGCCCGTGGACGCCATCACCTGCCCGTGGATGCCGCCTCCACCGTTGCCGTCCTATCGCCGTGCCTGGTCCTCGACGCCGCCTGCCCGTGGACGCCGTCACCTTGCCCGTGGACGCCGCCTCCCCTGGTCCTTTCAGTGGCAAGAAAGGTAGTTCTTTATTTCTTGAATCTTGCCTGCTATTGTGAATGTTGCTACCGAATTCTGCATCTGAATTCTCCCTGCTACTGAACATGTCGCATTTGCCTGCTACTGAATGTTGTTACTGAATTCTGCTACTGAATTCTGCTACTATGGGTTAGTTTCTATCTAGTTTTGTCATCAAAAGCGTGTCTCTTTGATCACAACAGCAGATGTATAGTTTTGTGCAGTCGCATGTGGGTTGCTCTCACAAATTCAGGTCTGAACAATTGTGTTTCATTCAGTTGCTGCCCACTGAAATTGAGGTCTTGTAGCTGATAGAGAAAGCGTAGATTATGGTTATCTGATTGAGTGTTATCTGAACTGCCTTTGGGTAAACTATATTGGTTCAGGTTTCCCGTTTCCAGTATGAAGTTTCTGCTATTTAGGTGGCTTGGCTATTCATTCAGTTTATGGCAGAATGTAAATGGCTGGGGAACATTGCATAGAGCCCATATTTCACCAAATATATCACCAGAGTGTAAATGGTTGTGCAGAATGTACATATTGCCAGCTCTATTGTCACCACTGTTAGTTTTCTCTGGTGACCTTGAATACACCTGTTCAGCTGAATGAAAGTGCATGTTCTCTCCAAAGAATAACAGGCGCATTGCATTCTCTGTAGAGTGAAAACAGCCCTGTTCTCAGGCAGAGCACATTCAGTTGCCTGTTTCAGTTCTTGCAAATTGAGGTCATGTGTATGTTCTTGCAAATTTCTTGTATGCACTTTACTGAAAAGCTTTTACACTGCAGTTCCTATGTATACTGATGGTTATCAGTCACAAATTCCTGATGTATATTGTGTTCCTGTCTATACCTTTTTCTGAAATTTATATATGCTTTTCTGCCTAGACCTTTGCCTGTTCAGTTTCAGTGAAATGACCAAGATATCTGTACTGCTGCTATATTTATTCTTTAACTGAACTGTAGCCTGCATTTTTTGTGTTGTACATGACTCAACTTAATGTTGACTGTGTTTTCTCTTCAACTATGTAGGATGGACGACTATATTGCTGCCCTCCATGATGCATCAGTTGACATCTCTGGAGACAGTCTTGGTCATGCAGCACAGAGTGATGCAAGTAACTTGGACACATGTTAACCTTTGAAACGGGCTTACTATCAACAGCTACAAGAAGATGTACTTTTGAAGTTGTCCCGTCGTCGTGGTCACTAGCTATATGAATAAGTTAGAAATGTAGATGTTGGATCAATATTTAATTCCTCTGTAATTTATATGACTCTTATCTGTGAGCAACTTGTGATCTGTATGAATATCTTCAGCTCCCTGAACTTAAGTTCCAGAATGCTTGTTCCCTATCAAGTACTTTATAGATGCTTGTGATCTATATGAATTTCTGTGTAACTGATCAAGTGTACATATTGCTTGTCAGGCTGTTTCAGTGTGTAATTGTTCTGCTTGCTCTTACTGCCCAATTCATGGGAATTTATTCTCGCTACCCAATTCATGGGAATTTAATCTGATCATGTAGTCCTGTTTGTATATCTGGTGAAAACCATGTGGCATAGAACTGGTATGTTAAAGCTCGCTTATTCTCATATATGTTAAAGCTCACTTATTATCAGATATGTTAAAGCTCATTTATTCTCAGATACTTCTAAAGCATGCAAACTGATCATGCAAACTGAAATTATGTTAAAGCTCACTTGTTCTCAAATATTTCTAGAGCATGCAACTCCCAAATAAGATTTTAGAAAATTGGCAGACACTCAACATATCATCATTACAGAATAAATTATGTCTCACTGAAATGCTTGCATGACAGATGATACAAATTGGTCTGGTAAGTACAATACAAGATAGAATCATTGCAGATATCAACCTCTGAACTGCTGACCGTACACAGTGTGAGGATACATAATGTTCTAGTACAACAATTATCTTTCTACTACAAAGGCATTACACACATTGACCATGACAGCTAGATTGAACCATATCGCATCCATATCGGCTGATCCTCTTCGATCAAGTACCGAAGCAAGGTACAATCATCATCTTCTTCTTCCAATGTTTGGTGCAGTCATACCGATGGATGTGGGATATCCATTGTGCACAAGATTCACAAGATTGGTGCCCTGCAAGCAAAAGAAATTGAATCAGATCTTCTGTTTTTAAGACTAGGTTGAGCACAAAGCAGAACTAGTTTATTTCTCGTTTCTTCGGCCTGAAAGCAGCAACAACCACTGAACTGAAAGCAGCAACAGCCACTGGCCAAAGCAAACATTCTACGAGTTTCAGACAGCAAGGAACCAAGAATTCATCATGCAGCAACAGCCACTGGAGAAAGCAAACTATACTGAAAGCAGCAACAGCCACTGAACTAGCATTCAAGATTCTAATTTTTTTCATAATCAAGATTCTAGTTTTATATGTATCGATGCTGGTTCGATTTCCATGAATGTGCAAAGAGACATCTCTTGCAGTTTCACACATCTGGCTCCTTCAGAATTGTTTTTCCCCACCAATTTAAGTCCAAAGAAATAACGTCACCATCCAAACAGTAGTGACGCAAGACAGGGAACAATTTCAGTGAAACAGGCACTAACTTGCATTTAAAAATAAATCATGGCGTAATACAATGGAACTGAAGAAATCAAAGAACCACAGGCTTTGTATACACAAGAATCGATCACGAATGGAACTTGCAGGCTCTGTATAAAATGGAATGAAGAAATCAAAGAAACAATAGCCACTGACTTTGCAGCACTCACGGGATCTACCGAACCAAATTGAATCGATGGCAGCAGTTGAGAGGAGCGCCCGTGCCAGGTTCAAGCGTACACGCCGTTCTGCCGGGCAGTGGCGCCGCGCCGCCGCGATGTCCACCGGCGCGCCCAGCTCGGACCAGGGGTGCCGTGCCGCCGTGACGTCCACCGACGCGCCTAGCCCGGAGCAGGGGTGCCGCGACGTCTACCGGTGCGCCCAGCAGGGGCACGTCGACCGGGAAGCGCGGGAGGTGGACGGAGCCGGAGCAGGGGCGCGCCGAGCAGGGGCGCGAGAGGCGACGGCGGGCAGCGGATGGAGGACGCGATACCGGTCGACTGTTGCGACGAATTTGATTTTGGAGTCTGCAATCTTTTCCAGGACATATGGAATATTCCTTTAGAGGGGAAAAAATACAGGTTACTGCTGGGGTCAGTCTTATGCGTGGAGCCACGAGGGTTCGTACAACACAATTAGACTGACCGCATCAGGACCCGCTAAAGCACCCGGTACCCTAAATTTAGCGGATCGGAGACCCGGTACCCATTGCAACAGTAGCCGCTAAAGCATCCGGCATCATCCAGGCTCCGCTCGCCCGCCGCCAATTCTGGGGGCTGCCCGGCCATCCGCCAAACGCAGCCGCCGCCTCCCCCGTCGCCGTCGTGCGCCCGCCTCGCCGCCATGCCGTCGTGCGCCCGCCTCGCTGTCGCCGCGTCCCTTTCGCGTCTCCGTCGCCGCGCCTCCCCGTCTCACCGCCATGCCGTCGTGCGCCCGCCTCGCCGCCTCGCCGTCGCCGCGTCCCTTTCGCGTCTCCGTCGCCGCGCCTCCCCGTCGCCGTCGTGTGCCCGCCTCGCCGCTTGCCCGTGGACGCCATCACCTGCCCGTGGATGCTGCCTCCCCCGTCGCCGTCCTATCGCCGTGCCTGGTCCTCGACGCCGCCTGCCCGTGGACACCGTCACCTGCCCGTGGACGCCGTCACCTTGCCCGTGGACGCCGCCTCCCCTGGTCCTTTCAGTGGCAAGAAAGGTAGTTCTTTATTTCTTGAATCTTGCCTGCTATTGTGAATGTTGCTACCGAATTCTGCATCTGAATTCTCCCTGCTACTGAACATGTCGCACTTGCTTGCTACTGAATGTTACTGAATTCTGCTACTGAATTCTGCTACTATGGGTTAGTTTCTATTTAGTTTTGTCATCACAAGCGTGTCTCTTTGATCACAACAGCAGATGTATAGTTTTGTGCAGTCGCATGTGGGTTGCTCTCACAAATTCAGGTCTGAACAATTGTGTTTCATTCAGTCGCTGCCCACTGAAACTGAGGTCTTGTAGCTGATAGAGAAAGCGTAGATTATGGTTATCTGATTGAGTGTTATCTGAACTGCCTTTGGGTAAACTATATTGGTTCAGGTTTCCCGTTTCCAGTATGAAGTTTCTGCTATTTAGGTGGCTTGGCTATTCATTCAGTTTATGGCAGAATGTAAATGGTTGGGGAACATTGCATAGAGCCCATATTTCACCAAATATATCACCAGAGTGTAAATGGTTGTGCAGAATGTACATATTGCCAGCTCTATTGTCACCACTGTTAGTTTTCTCTGGTGACCTTGAATACACCTGTTCAGCTGAATGAAAGTGCATGTTCTTTCCAAAGAATAACAGGCGCATTGCATTCTCTGTAGAGTGAAAACAGCCCTGTTCTCAGGCAGAGCACATTCAGTTGCCTGTTTCAGTTCTTGCAAATTGAGGTCATGTGTATGTTCTTGCAAATTTCTTGTATGCACTTTACCGAAAAGCTTTTACACTGCAGTTCCTATGTATACAGTCACAAATTCCTGATGTATATTGTGTTCCTGTCTAGACCTTTTTCTGAAATTTATATATGCTTTTCTGAAATTATATATGCTTTTCTGCCTAGACCTTTGCCTGTTCAGTTTCAGTGAAATACCAAGATATCTGTACTGCTGCTATATTTATTCTTTAACTGAACTGTAGCCTGCATTTTTTGTGTTGTACATGACTGAACTCAATGTTGACTGTGTTTTCTCTTCAACTATGTAGGATGGCCGACTATATTGCTGCCCTCCATGATGCATCAGTTGACATCTTTGGAGACAGTCTTGGTCATGCAGCACAGAGTGTTGCAGGTAACTTGGACACATGTCAACCTTTGAAACGGGCTTACTATCAACAGCTACAAGAAGATGTACTTTTGAAGTTGTCCCGTCGTCATGGTCACTAGCTATATGAATAAGTTAGAAATGTAGATGTTGGATCAATATTTAATTCCTCTGTAATTTATATGACTCTTATCTGTGAGCAACTTGTGATCTGTATGAATATCTCCAGCTCCCTGAACTTTAAGTTCCAGAATGCTTGTTCCCTATCAAGTACTTTATAGATGCTTGTGATCTATATGAATTTCTGTGTAACTGATCAAGTGTACATATTGCTTGTTAGGCTGTTTCAGTGTGTAATTGTTCTGCTTGCTCTTGCTGCCCAATTCATGGGAATTTATTCTCGCTACCCAATTCATGGGAATTTAATCTGATCATGTAGTCCTGTTTGTACATCTGGTGAAAACCATGTGGCATAGAACTGGTATGTTAAAGCTTGCTTATTCTCATATATGTTAAAGCTCACTTATTCTCAGATATGTAACCATCCAAACAGCAATGAGTTTACGCAAGACAGGGAACAATTTCAGTGAAACAGGCACTAACTTGCATTTAAAAATGAATCATGGCGTAATACAATGGAATTGAAGAAATCAAAGAACAACAGGCTTTGTATACACAAGAATCGATCACGAATGGAACTGCAGGCTCTGTATAAAATGGAATGAAGAAATCAAAGAAACAACAGCCGCTGACTTTGCAGCACTCACAGGATCTACCGAACCAAATTGAATCGATGGCAGCAGTTGAGAGGAGCGCCCATGCCAAGTTCAAGCGTACACGCCGTTCTGCCGGGCAGTGGCGCCGCGCCGCCACGATGTCCACCGGCGCGCTCAGCTCGGACCAGGGGCGCCGCGCCGTCCACCGGCGCGCCTAGCCCGGAGCAGGGGTGCCGCGACGTCTACCGGTGCGCCCAGCAGGGGCACGTCGACCGGGAAGCGCGGGAGGTGGACGGAGCCGGAGCAGGGGCGCGGGAGGCGACGGCGGGCAGCGGATGGAGGACGCGATACCGGTCGATTGTTGCGACGAATTTGATTTTGGAGTCTGGAATCTTTTCCAGGACATATGGAATATTCCTTTAGAGGGAAAAAAAATACAGGTTACTGCTGGGGTCAGTCTTAGGCCGAGCTCCTGGCACGGCGGCTGGCCCTAAAGCAGGCACGTGCCAGTTGTGAGCGACGGCGTGCTGCAAGGCATCATCCCATGCCACAGCGCGTTCTGACGCCCTTATCGACGCGAACATCTCGGTGGCGACCGCTCCATCGGCACCTGTTTCATGGTTCAACGAACTTGCAAGGTCGCCCGTCTGCCAGAGCGCTGGCACGCATTGTCGGCGTCAAAGGCTTCTAGGAGGCATGGCACTGCTGTGTTGGGTTGGGTTGGCGCAAGAAGCCAAGGAGGCGGCCGGAGAAGCAGCAGAGGAGGTGACGGCGTCTGAGAGGTGAGCCCAAATAGCCGCAGCGCCACTGGATCGGCAGCTGGGGCTGCGGCACATAACAAACTCTGTACCAAATCCCACCCCGCGATTGGAAATGTTTCCCCCAAATCCCACACGAATTTCTGCCACCACTCACTGCACTAGCACTGCCACCATCTCACTGCGCTTTGGAGCTCTGCTGATGGAGGAGGCGGAGCAGTGGGTGCTTCTCAGCTTGGTGCCACCCTTCCTTGACATCCCTTTGCTTGCGGCCGTTGTCGCGTCGAGGGCTCTGGCCCCGACGTCCACCTCACGGGCCACGACGAAGGAGAAGCAGCCGCGGGAGCTTCTCTGTGCTGTCTCACCCATTAGCGACGTCTCTCTGCTCGTCCCTGTGGTTGCCTCACAGCTTGCCCGCGTCCACCTCGCCTCATGGCTCGTAGCCTTGGGCGTTGCGATGTGCTGCCCGTCTTTGACCTCTCCAAGCTCCTCATTGACGCGTCGAGTCCTCCTGGGATGGCTTTCAGCACCTCCCTGCCGCGAGCGGCCACCGAGGAGCAGTAGCCGTGGATGCTGCTCTGCACCATGCTGCCACACATTCTAGACCCACTAGACACAATCACGAGCAATTAAGTGGCGGGACGTTGCTGTGTCCATCAACAAGACCGTACCATGTGCATCTTCTTCATGTACACCGTACCAACCGAAGGATTATCACACTGTGACTAGACCATCCCCAAGTGCAACCAACCCACCCTCTCCGACCCAGCACTGTGAAGCCGCCGTACCAGTACATAGCCGTCGTCGACCCATCTTTCTGAGCGACCATGCCGACCGTGACTTGTCCGCATAAATAAACTGGCTGTGGTTCTTCCTTTGTGCTGCTGTGCGGGGCACCACATCCCTCGACGATCCATGGAGGGTCGGTGTCCTCCGCGAAGGCAATGACAAGATCCTCGTGACTAACCTATCGCCTGTGCTCCTTGCCAATTCAGGTGGTGCCAATGCAAGAAGGCGACCCTCCTCTACCGCATTGATGGAACGACAAAGTTCTCCGTGAGAAACCTGCCTCATCTTGATGACGGTATGCATGACTTCGCCTGAGCTTATCACAGGGTTGTGGCGCACATGGCGAACTATATATGGTAGGTTTAGCTTCATATATATGGCATGCTTTGTTGCAATCCATTTGCCAATAAACAAAAGCTCAGCTTTGTCCAGTTACCACCAGATTCCAAGCGATCCTACCCCTTGGACATGTAAGTCTTACAGGATTTGACAAAAACCAATGCATCCGGGCCAATGGAGGGAACCTATGGTAGTTCTTCAAGAGATGAGGGTGTCCACACCATCAGCATCTAGATTGTCCCATGTGATTATAAAGGTGCCTATATATAGTTGGGTGCCCTATTACCATGTTCCAATGCTTGAGAGCTTCCTATCATTCCAAAAATTAATCCATTGAAGCCCACTATTATGTTTTTCTTAAAGGAATCAAGACTTGTTGCACTAGATGTTCCGGAGAAGATGACATGTCTATGCGATTCTTTGCCCCACTTGTAGGTCACAAGACACACAACATCCCTTATGGCTATGACGTCATTGTGTTGGCCCTTTTTTACTTATGTTATTTTCTATAAATAAGTTACATATTTTTCACTTAATTTTGATCAAACTAAGTCAAGTTTTTGTCGTCCATGTTGTGCTAGCTTATAAGAATCATTTTGTTCATCATTTGAATATACATCAGGTCCCTCTAACCAATTTTTTATCACTTATTAGAAATAAAGTTTCTCATATAAAACAAGCATGATTTCACTTGAGTGTTGATTCATGGTCTCTCAGTTCTAGAGAAGAAGGCAGTGAGCTATAGGAGAATAAATTAAAAGAGATTGCAATATAACAAAAAGAACGAGAAAAGCTTTTTTTTTTACTTGTGTTATTTACTTCAACTACCTTGCTCGCTAACTAATGGTGGCATAGTCTATATGTGACTCGGATATTCGATAGATGCTTCACAAGCGCGAGGTTGTTTGCCAATGTCCACGTAATTATATGTCTATGTGACACCTGACTAATATAAATGTTGGTACGTGTGGTAGTTTCCCCATATTGACACTAGCTTGCCTGATGAGATATTATACATTGGCCATTGGAAAAAAATTCAATGAAACGTCGCAATAAACAATATATGTTTGCAAGTACAAGATTAGCCATCGAACATTTTCACAAAGAAATATCTCACTACATGTGGTGCATGAATATATATTTGGAAGTTCTAGACTCAATAAACCTTCTTATTGGAATTTTAAATTAAACTATATGGTTTTTTTTATACATTAACTACCTGAATGTCCGTGTGTTGCCAGGAGAGCCAAAGCTTGCATAGTCATATCATGTATCGTAGTGACATAGGAGAAATATACTATTTGTATCATGGGACGTCCTCCAACACGAGATCTCTAGCGTCTAGGTAAGGAACGGGGCGGGTGGTGCGAAAACCAATTGGAGCCAAGGAAGGCCTCATATTTAAGATGGCACCCACACCGACGAGTGGAAACTGGCACCCACGCATGCCCCCGTTGGGTCTTTGTTGGGTGTTGGGTGCCCATTGGGTTGAAACCATTCTCCTCTCTTTTCAAATTCCGAAAGATGGACATAAAACCTCCTAAAATCATGAGAATTTGATGAACTAGAGAATAGATGACATAGAATTCACTTGAAAAAGAACAACTAAAAAAAACAAAGTGGATACTTAAATAAGATTCTTAAACTTTCTTGTCGTAATCTCCTCTTAGCTCTATAAACCAAGGTTGATTGGGCTGATTTTTGAGTGGGTAACAAAAACCCGCTCCCACACAAGTCTTCGTGGGTCAAGGGATTTTGCAACCCATGGGTGGGAAATCGCACACGCCCCCATGCCCTTGGGGTACATAACCCGGGGGACCCAAAACTGCGGGTGCGATTGCCATCCCTACGGGCGTCTTCGTCAGCCCAGTGCTCCCTGACCACCTGTACCCCAACGTCGTGATGGTCAAGTCCCTTTTTTTTTGGATATATACTATTTGCAACCATTAGATTAGATTATACATTTTTCCTATTAGTTGACCATATTATACTGTGGGAACGTACCAACAATGGCCAAATAGTTGTAATGTAATTGTGTAGGTGTTTTTTAATTACTGATGTTTGTTCTATGAGTAACTCACACTTTTCTCACTATATTTTATTCAAGCTACATAATGTTTTCCTCACCCAAGTTGACCTTCTTCTTTACATGTTCAATCTCACTATTACCTCGATGTACACCCATATCACTCTAATCGATTTTATCACTTACTAGAAAAATCAATGTTCCCATATATAAAAGAAGATTGATGTCACTTGAGTTGATTTATGGTCTCTTTATTCTTGAGAACAAGGCAGCAAGGGTAACAAATTAAAAGTGATTGTGACATAACAGAAAAAAAAACAATCAAAGCTTTTCTTAGATATTTGATTTTTTTGGCTTTTTTTTACTTCTACAATCTTGCTAATAAACAAAGTAGTGGCTTTCTTATTAGCTTGATATGTGACTTGTATGTTAGATATCAATGCTTCACAAGCACGATATTGATGGGACGAGACGACCATATTGGTTTTCCAGAGTCCATGTAATTATGTCTCCACCTAACTTATTCAAGTTTTGGGATGTTTTTAGTTTCTTCACATTGGCACTCGCTTGCGTAATGTGATATTTTATTGGCCATTGGAAAATTTTCGCATTCAAAGATCTGACTAAAAAATGTGGATAAATATATATTTGGAAGTTCAGACAACGTATTTCTTCAGAACTCTTTAATACATTAGATATTTTCTTCTTTAATATATGTATAATACGAATTTTCTAAAGATAAAAGGTCAAAGAGAAAGGTCCATAATAAATTCTTTGTAACTCTGAAACCAATAATTTTGGACAAATATTTCTTAGAAAATATGTATTTTACAAAATAATTTTTAAATAATATTTTGTTTTGTTAAGAGAAGTAATACTTTTATAAGTTCATCAAGAAACCTGAATAATAATTAGAATCAAAAACCAAAAAAGCGATTTGTCGTGATTTGCGCTTTTCAATTTTGTATTCCCTTCCATGTTCTCGGGGTTTAGTGTCTGTGCGAGCCTTGGATGGTAGAAATTAGATGTAAAGGAAAACCAATGTTATCCTGGAATTATTCGCCTCCAGACGATGAACGCAAGCTCGTCAATTTTAAAGGTCCTTGAACGAAGGCTTTCAATACTCATCAAATAGTGATGGGGACTCAGTACATAAACTTTTACATGTATCTTTTGCATGATGGCAACTCACACGAGAACCTGTATTAAAATAACTGAGATAATGTTTTATATTGTTTACAAAGTTTAATAGAATTAAACAATATTTCATTCAAAGGATATCAGAAAAATAACTAAAATTTATTTTAAAATAACATATTGTGAGAACTATTGTCATGAAAAATTTCATCTTGAAATTCCACTCATAACTTGAGGAATGAAAAATAAAAACTTCAATAGGTGTACATTGCACCAAATGGAATTGTTTGGTATGAGTAAAGTGAGGCATCATTCTGTTTGGAGGCAGAAACAGACAAAATGAATTGTTTCTGGGGAGTAAAATGGACTTTTTCTTGTTTTTTAAATGAATTTGCATAATTCACATGACTCCCAAAAGCGGGTACCCTGTTATGTTAAACTACATATGTTTATCCCATGAACCACATTTACATTAATGTGGTAGCTTTTGGCATCGATTAAAATATTTCAGTCTATCACAAAATGATGTCATACAAGGACTTTGACGTAGGGTGCGGCTGCTCTTCCTCTGTGTGAAACAAATCCTCGGCGTTGGTCAACTAGCGAAGGAGCTCGAGGAGGAAACAACATCAATGTTCACCCTCTTGACTTCAGCAGTGGCACGGGCAATCAGGCCTTGTTGTTACCGCCGACCCGTCGCAGCGCCAATTGAAGTGAAGTCCGTAGCAGGAGTTGGCCTGCCGTCAAAAACTACTCCAATGCTGTGGTGGCCAGGCGCCGTCGGCCCAATCAACCGGCGTCCTTCTCCGTTCAAGCCCCGGCAGGTGCATGGAGGCCACAACGGCATCAAGGTGGCGCTGATGCTTGTTAGAATTTGAAGTGAACGCCCAGTACACGCGGAGTGCGCGGCCAGCTCGCGTCATGGACCGAGTCTGATGCTGTCAGTTAGAGAAAGATTAGGGAGAACGATTCCACGTTCCTTGTATGACGGATCACGAATCCATGTAATCACGATGTAATCCTTGAGTATAAATAGAACACGATCCCTCAGTGGATCGGCGCGTTGGCTGAGTCCCCATTCTGTTTACTCTTTTATGGTAATCAGAGCCTCGATCCAATCTTCCGCAATGTCTGGGACTCCCGGCTCCGCCACATCCAATTCTTCCTTCTCCTCCACAAACCAATCCGGCCTTCTGCCAACTCCGGCGTTCAGCCAATTCGTCAGCATCAAGCTCACGCAGGAAAACTACCTACTATGGACCGCTCAGGTCACGCCCTATCTCAGGAGCCAAGGGCTCATCGGCTACGTCGACGGCATCGTCTCTGCACCGCACCAGACCATCGTCGTCGAGCCTGAAGAAGAAGGCAACTCACGGAGGATCGCCGTCAACCCCGAGTACACACGCTGGTACCATCAAGACCAGCTGATCATGAGTGCTCTCCTCTCCTCTCTCGCCGAGGACACTCTGGGGCACGTCGTGGGCGCCACAACATCACGCCAGGTGTGGCGCACCCTCGAGAACAACTTCGCGTCGACATCACGCGCGTGCATCATGCAGATCAGGATGCAACTCGCCACCGTGCAGAAGAGCGACAGCACCATGCCTGACTACTTCCACAAGATGAAGCGTCTTGCCGACACCCTTGCTGCCATCGGCAAGCCGCTGCAAGATGAGGAGTTCATCTCCTATCTCATGCGTGGCCTCGGCCACGAGTATGATGCGCTGGTGACAAGCATCACCACAAGCGTCAACCCGTACTCCGTCAGCAACGTCTTCGCCAATATGATGAGCTACGAGTCACGGTATGAACTCAATTATGGCAATCCGCCATCAGTCAACAATGCAAGCAGAGGTGCAGGGCGTGGCGGCGGCAATTTTGGCCATGGCCGCGGTCGTGGCAACCATGGCGGCGGCAATGGCGGCCGTTCCAATCAGGGACGTGGCAACCGCACAAATCAGGGAGGCCGTGGACGCAGTGACATCCTGTGCCAAGTGTGCGGAAAGGAGGGGCACACTGCCCTTCGCTGCTGGTACCGCTTTGATCACAGCTACCAGTCAGACGACAACAACAAGGTTGCGGCGGCTGTCTCCAACACCGGCTATGCTGTCGACCCCAACTGGTACTTCGACAGTGGGGCGACTGATCACGTCACCAACGATCTGCAGCGCCTGACGACAAGAGACCGCTACAATGGTGGAGATCAGATCAATGTGGCAAATGGTGCAGGTTTGTCAATTACTCACACTGGTCATTCTTCTATTGCTGGTTTAGATCGTCCTTTATATCTGAATCATATACTTCATGCTCCTAAAATCAATAGACATTTGATCTCTGTCAAAAGACTTGCCTCTGATAATAGTGCTTTTGTTGAATTTCACTCCAATTTCTTTCTTGTAAAGGACCTAGCAACGAAGAAGGTTCTTCTCAGAGGCAAGTGTAAAAATGGTCTCTACATGCTACCCAATAATCAAATCAAGCAAGCAATGCTCTCAGCCAAGGTGACACAGGAGCATTGGCATCGAAGGCTAGGGCATCCTGCTGCTCCAGTTGTTCTTAGAATTCTGCAAGAAAATAAGTTAGCTGTAGCTACTGACAATGCATTGTCCTCTGTTTGTGATGCATGTCAGCAAGGCAAGGCACATCAGTTGCCTTTTAGTCCCTCTTTACATGTTTCTAGTGCTCCTCTGCAAATTGTTCATACTGATGTTTGGGGACCAGCTCTCCCATCAGTCAATAATTCCAAATACTATATTTCCTTTGTTGATGATTATAGCAAATATGTGTGGATTTATTTCTTGAAACGAAAGTCAGATGTTGAGCCTGTCTTTTATCAGTTTCAGAAGCATGCAAAGCAGCTTCTTGGCACAAAAATCAAATCCATCCAGTCAGATTGGGGTGGTGAATACCACAAACTGCATAAATACTTTCAAAATTCAGGCATCACACATAGAATTTCTTGCCCCCACACACATCAGCAGAACGGAACTGTAGAGAGGAAACACAGACATATAGTTGAAACAGGACTTGCCTTATTAGCCCAGTCTCACATGCCTTTGAGATTTTGGGATGAAGCCTTTCAGGCTGCTTGCTATCTTATTAACATAATGCCTAGCCGTGTGATTAATCATGACACACCCCTGCACAAACTTCTTGATACTGAACCTGAATACTCTTTTCTTCGAGTGTTTGGTTGTGCCTGTTGGCCCAACCTCAGGCCCTACAATGATAGGAAACAAAATTTCAGAACCAAGCAGTGCATATTTCTGGGTTATAGTTCTACCCACAAAGGCTACAAATGTTTTGACAGGTCTACAGGCAGAGTTTATATATCTCGTGATGTAGTGTTTGATGAAAATGTGTTTCCTTCTGCTCACACTACAGAAACAATTCATCCTAACACTGCTCATCATCCTACAATTCTACCTACTCTCATTGCTTACACTGAAAACTCTCTCATTGCCAACACTGAACCAGCAATAGTTGATCCATGTATGAGTAATGACTTGCCTAATCCTGCTAACAATTGCTCTCCAGCTGGTAGCTTGTCTCATGCAGGAACAGATAGTTCAGAATCAGAGGGGGCAGGTAGACAGGATTCTGAAGTCGATGAAGTGCAAAATGATGATGCAGTGCAAAATGCTAAACCTGAAGTTGAAGCTCAACAACCTGAACCTGAAGCTGCAGGTCACCCAATGTGTACTAGAGCAAGAAACAATATAGTGAAGAAGAAAGAGTTCACTGATGGCACTGTCAGATATTCAGAGAAAAGCAGGTGTTTTGCAGCTGAAAAGATTCAGACAACTGAACCTGAAAATTTGCAGTTAGCACTGAGCAGCCCAGGGTGGAAGGAAGCCATGGACACTGAATATTCTGCCTTGATGAAGAATGATACCTGGGAACTTGTACCACACAAGAAAGGCATTAATCTCATAGATAGCAGGTGGGTTTACAAGGTGAAGAGAAAAGCTGATGGGACAGTAGAAAGACTCAAAGCCAGACTGGTTGCTAAAGGATTCAAACAGAGGTATGGTGTTGATTACCTTGACACTTACTGTCCAGTAGTAAAGCCAGCAACTGTAAGAGTTGTGTTGTCACTTGCTGTATCTCAAGGTTGGTCACTGAGGCAAATAGACATACAGAATGCATTTTTGCATGGAGTGCTCTCTGAAGAAGTATACATGAAGCAGCCCCCTGGATATGAAAATAGTGCCTATCCATCAAGCTATGTGTGCAGACTCAAGAAGGCATTGTACGGTCTCAAACAAGCCCCAAGAGCTTGGCACTCCAGATTAACTGACAAGCTACAACAACTGGGTTTCAGTTCTGCAAAATCAGATGCTTCACTATTTGTATTTAGACAAGATGGAGTGACAATCTACATGCTGATTTATGTAGATGATATCATAATTGCCAGCTCCTCAACCAAAGCAACTGACAATCTTATCAGTCAGCTAATGCAAGATTTTGCTGTAAAGGACCTTGGGCCTTTGGAATACTTCTTAGGAATAGAAGTCAAGAAGGAAAGAAATGGGATTCTGCTGTCACAAAAGGGATATGCACTTGATATACTGAAGAGAGCTAAGATGGACAGGTGCAAACCAATGTCCACACCAATGTCCTCAGATGAGAAGCTGTACAGAGAAAAGGGAATTCTTCTAAATGATAATGAGCAGTTTCAGTACAGAAGCATAGTGGGAGGTTTGCAATATCTCACAATTACAAGACCTGATCTCTCTTTTGCAGTTAACAGAGTGAGTCAGTTCATTCAAGCTCCAACTGATCTACATTTGGGTGCAGTAAAAAGAATCCTAAGATATGTTCAAGGAACAGTTGATCTGGGACTGAAATTTGAACAGTCAAGCTCTGTTACACTGAATGCATTTTCAGACGCTGATTGGGCAGGTTGTCCAAATGATCGAAGGTCTACCAGTGGGTTTGCTGTGTTTCTTGGGACAAACCTAGTGTCATGGAGCTCACGTAAGCAGGCAAGAGTCGCCAGGTCAAGCACTGAAGCTGAGTACAAAGCAATTGCCAATGTGACAGCTGAAGTGATATGGGTTCAGTCTTTGCTGAAGGAGCTCGGAGTTTTTCAACATAGACAGCCAATACTTTGGTGTGACAACCTGGGAGCAGTATATCTCACGGCTAATCCAATGTTCCATGCAAGAACGAAGCACATCGAGGTAGATTTTCACTTTGTCAGAGAACAAGTGGCAAGGAAGGCTATGCAGGTCAGGTTCATCTCTTCAAGAGAGCAACTAGCAGACTTACTGACGAAACCACTGTCAAGGAAGCCGTTCACTAGCAATTGCAACAATCTCAACATCTGCAGACCTCAGAAGTTGTGATTGAGGGAGGCTGTTAGAATTTGAAGTGAACGCCCAGTACGCGCGGAGTGCGCGGCCAGCTCGCGTCATGGACCGAGTCTGATGCTGTCAGTTAGAGAAAGATTAGGGAGAACGATTCCACGTTCCTTGTATGACGGATCACGAATCCATGTAATCACGATGTAATCCTTGAGTATAAATAGAACACGATCCCTCAGTGGATCGGCGCGTTGGCTGAGTCCCCATTCTGTTTACTCTTTTAATGCTTGCCAACGACGACGATGCTGTCTCCTGCGCGCACTTGCGCTACAGCTCGCGAGAGAACAGACGTGTCTTCTGTTTTCCTACGCGAGAAACGTCTGTCCCCAGCACTGAAACTGTGAAATCTGGTTGAAGTGGCTCCTTGGGCGGACCGAGGCATTGCAGGCTGCGTCAGGTATGAGCTTCGGAAGGCGGTGGATCCGGCGGCGAGAGCCGCGAAAAAGGAGAATGGGCAGGTCGGGGGGCGTGGAGTCACGGGGTACAGTTCCGGCAGACAGCCGGATTAGCGTGGTGACGACAGGGCAAGTCGTGGGGAGCTGCTATATATGCACCAACCATCTTCACGTCGAATGCTCTCACGTCGGCGTCAATCTCGCGGCCGGCGGCCTCAATGAAGGAGAAACAGCCGCGGGAGCTTCTCTGCGGCGTACCGCGAGTCCGCGACATCTCTCCGTTCACCCGTGGTCGTGCCGAGAGCTCTGCAGGCTCACGCCGTGGGTGCTGCTGTGCAATCCGACCTCTCCCAGCTCTTCCCTGTCGACGCGTCTGAGTGCTCCAAGGACGGCGCTCAAGACCTCGCTAGTCGCTACCATGGGCTGCGACGGAGGAGCAGCAGCAGCAGAGTCAGTGCAAACGGTACGACGGCAGGGCCTGAAGAGCCAATGCGCCACATCTACTCATGCATACGTATCCAAATTCCAAAGCCTGTTAGTTATTATGCTTGCGTATGCTGCAGGCACTCAAAGGATAAGTGCAAGGCACCAAGACTAAGCAACACATCGATATGTTTTAATTCCCAAATCTGCGCTGCCTACCATTGTTAGTTTAAATTCATTTGATTTCTCTGTTGCTTTCTTATGTGTTACAATGCTTTAAATAGTGGGCTAAGGGGTTTAGCGGCTTGTCTCTAAAACAGCTAATAGTGGAGCTAAATCGGGCTATAGCGGGAGGTAGCGGTTAATTTGTACATGAACACAAATAGCGGTACACTGCCTCAAAAGGCTATAGTGGGCTTTAGCGGCAGCTATAGCGGGAGATTTAAAACCTTGATGTGTTATCTCCCCACAAGTTTACTTTGATGTTTGTTCTAAGCCAATTGTGTGTGATTGCATGTGATAAAATAGTAAGCACATATCCAGGAACGTGAATAAAAAACGAATATAGACAATCGTTATAAAGCATTTTCCTTAGTAGTATGTATTTTAGCTTCAATAATTGAATCTCTGACGTAATCTGTTAACAGTAAACTTTTTTTATAGACAAAATAAATTATGTCATTGATATTTATCGTTTATGTTTAACGGGTGCCTTCATTTTTGTTTCACCGGAGGCCACCAAAGATCTCAGGACCGGCGTGGGAATTACTCTGCGCCGTTCCGCCCATTGTAATTAGAGTGCTATTGCATCATCAGTGTCCACCTCGCATCGTGCAGCCGTGAGGTGAAGCATCAAACCTATGTTAGCCAATTCTTTTATGTTTGTTCTATTACTAAGTTACACATTTTTCACTAACTTTTAATCAAACTAAGTTTTTTGTTTCCTCACCCAAGTTGACCTTCTCATTATAATTTGAGTTAATATCATAGTCACTCTAACCAATTCCATCACTTTTTTCAAAAATCAAGGATCTCATTTAAAACAAGCTCAATTTCACTTGAGTTGATTCATATCATAATTTAGAATCCAATAAGATGAATAAACAAACAAAGAAATGCAAGAATAAATTTTTTTGATGTTTTGATTTTCTTGACCTTTTATTTTTTAGTTTTGTTTACATCTACATACTTGCTTACTAACTAATGGGTTGCATAGCTTGTTATGTAACTCGGATATTTGATATCGTGGCTTCACATGCGCGATGTTGACGGGAACAAAGGACCATATAGGTTTGCCAATGTAAATGTAATTGTGTGTAAGACCACCGAGCTTGTATAGATCTTGGGATGTGTTATCGTTTCGCCACATTGACACTCAGCTCCACACATGATATTCTCAATAATACATATATTTGGATGTATCAGACTCTAAATATTTCTTCACAACCCTTTAGTACATAGGATATTTGATTTAATTAAACATACGTAATTTCAACATTATTTTTTCTTCAATATGTGTCTATTATGAATTTCTTAAAGATAAAAAATCAAAGAGAAAGGTCGATCGATTCCTTGTAACACTGAAATAGCATAAATTTAGTCATTTCTAACAACATTTTTATTTTATAAAATTGTTTGTATACTATATTTTGGTTTATTTGGATAACAATAATTTTATAATTTGTTAAGAAATCTGAACTGTATTTCCAACCAAATGTCCAAATCAGTTGTTTGCCATTAAAAGTTCAATGGGTATGCGAACAAAGTGATAAATGGATATGCACACATACCTTGCTGTTTCCCGCAGAACGTGCTTGGCATGTTCTTCACCTTGATCTCACTGAAATTGCCGTCACTGTGTCGCTTGAGTTCTCTGAAATTGTCGTCATTCTGTCGGGAGACATTTTCTGAGTTTCCGCGCTGTGTGTTCGCATGAATATAGGCCTCTGACTCACACGTGCCATTATTCAATAGTAAATAAGAAATTCTCTAAAATATTAACCATTGTGAATCGTGTTATCCAACATGGTCACTTTATATAATCCAGACCGTTCAGTTATCATAAAAATCAGCGGTGTATAACTTTTCTTCCTTCTGTAGTTATTACCGTGATGAAAACGTAAACTCGGTAGGCTAAGCCGCAATTCACTCGCTGATGCACATTTCCCCTCATTCACCACGGCTACCGATCACCGCTGCACACACTCAAGATCCCCGAGCCAATCGGGATTCCCTGGCAACTCCGCCGTGAGACAGACTGACAGAGCCAAGCCGAAACACAACACCATGGGAGAGGAGACAAAGGCGGCGGGCAAGGGTGGCGCTGGCGGCGACAAGAAGAAGGATGCCGGCGCGGCAGCGGGGACGCAGCCCATTGTTCTCAAGGTCGACCTGCATTGCCTCGGCTGCGCCAGGAAGATCCACAAGGCCATCAAGCGCACCCCAGGTGCGTCCAAAGTCCAAACCCGTGGTCGTGGTTAGTTGCATGGTTCCTCCGATCCTTTAATTTGCGGTCGTTTCGGACTGTTTGCTTAACTGTTCTGTCGCAGGTGTAGAGTCGGTGGCGGCGGACGTTGTGGCGGGCAAGGTTGTTGTGACCGGCCGGCGGATGCGGTGGAGCTCAAGGAACGCATAGAGGCTGGCTGGTTGGTTTCTAAACCAGTTCAGATCAACCCGTTCGTAAAACAGACAGGTTCAGGCTGTTCAGCCCGGAAACTACCAAAACCGCCCAAACCGGTGCTACTGGTTCGCTCAGGGTCCGGTTGGCGGATTGACCGGTTTGCAACCAAACCGTGTTCATCCACGCGCCACAGAAACAAATGGCCGATGAGGACTCAGGAGATCCAAGCGCCGTCGACCGCAGCACCTCTGCCAGTACGTAGCTTCGCTGCGGCAGGGGCTGCGGCGCACAAATAAATGGCGTCCGTGCAAAGAAACTGAAAGCAAAGCCGGCGACGCACGAATCGGACAGCGGGCGCTTGGGCGAGCAAAGCGCGTCTTACCGTCTGTGTCATCGCGAGGGACGAGCGGCCGTGCGTGATGGCGTCAGGGTCGGGTGTGAGCTTTGGAAGGCAATATTAGGGATGCAAATGGGTACCCAATGGGTAGTAGCGGGTCACCATCTTAGTTCATTTGCTTGATGGATTTGTGAAGGTGCGATGAGTTTCTAGTTCATTTGAGGGAAGTTTTGGGTCGACCCATGACCCAAAATCTCAAAAACTTGCATCCCTAGAAGGCATCGATGACAACGCCACCCTCCTCGCACGGCGGTTGGCGTGCGTGCTAGCGCGCTGGCGGACTCGCATCCTCGCCGACACGTTCGTGTTAGTGCGCGCTGACTGAGTTTTTCTTCCCGCCGCCGTTGTGCCCGCTCGAAGTTGTGGGCATGTCCAATGGCGCCCTCGGAGGAACCCACAGCTGCTACCCCACCATCACCGCCTCACTGCCGTCACTTCGTCATCGTCCACCTCATGGCACAGGGCCACACCATCCCACATAGTCGACGAGTGGCCGCGCCCGAGCTGCATCGTCTCCGACTGGTTTGGACGGCTTGCGTGCAAGACGCCTCAGCCGCTCTGCTTCTACTCGCTCTGCAAACTCAACTCCGTTGATCATGGTCTGCAAGAGCAGACCACGGCGGCTGACGACAAGGAGAAGTTCGTCGTGCCGTGCATGCCGGTGCGCGTGGAGGTGACACAGGCAACGGTGCCTAGATTATTTATTTCTCCTGGGTGGGAGGCGGTCAGGGAAGATGCCATGGAGACCATGTGATCGGTCGATGGCGCCCTATTTAACACGTTGCTGGACCTCACCAAGGACCAGTTCGTGGCGTGCTACGAGGCGGCGCTCGGCATATGGTGCGCGGTGTGGACGCTCAGGCCGCTCTGCCTCTGCAGCTGGGACACCACGAGGATCGTACAACGCAGTTAGGCCGAGCTCCTGGCACGGCGGGTGGCCCTGAAGCAGGCACGTGCAAGTTGTGGGCGACGACGTGCCGCAGGGCAACCCATGCCACAGCGCGTTGTCGACGCGAACACCTCGGACCGCCGCTGTGCCGGCACCGGTTTGACGGTTCCACGAACTGGCGAGGCTGCGCGTCGGCCAGCACGCTGGCACCCTGTCGGTGTCACGGGCTTGTCAGAGGAATGACACGGCTGTGTTTGGCTGGGATCATGCGAATAGCAGAGGGTCGTGAGAAGCAACAGAGGAGGCGCCCGTGAGAAGCAGCAGTCGGCAGCGCCCGGAGAGCTGAGCCCAACAACCGCAGCGTCTCTGGACTGACAGCTAGGACTGCGGCACATAACAAACTCCGTACCTGCGCTAATCAAACTCCGCGATTGGAAACATTTCCACCAAATCCCACACGAATTTCTGGCACTACCCGCCGCACCACCACCGCCACAGTCTCACTGCACTTTGGAGCTCTGCTGATGGAGGAGGAGCAGGTTGGGAGTTTTTTTTTTTTTTTTTTGAAAAATACAGGAGGGGGAGACCCCCTACTGATTAAATATATTATATAAAGGAAAAGGAAAAGGGTCTTGTTTTACAATTCACGAATAGAAAAAAACAAAGAAAAAGAAAAAGAGTATCAGATTGTCTCTATCCATTGCTCTATCCTTGGGAAATAGCTCCTCTTTGCTCTGTGCAATAGTAGCAGAAATTCTCTTCGAAACAAAACTTTGCATCCCTCAATTGTGGGGTCAATGTTTTCAAACATCCAGTTATTTCTAGACGTCCAAATACTCCATGTCATCAGAATTATGACCTCCATGAAGAAAGGTTCTGCTATTTGCGTTTTGAAGATTTGAATAACCTCTTCTTGTGTGTCAGCATTTGGTACTTGTAGGCCAATAATATTGTTCCAGCAGGCTCTCGCAAAATTACAAGACAGGAACAAATGCCGTAGTGTTTCTCTTCTCTGCCAAATGCACAAATCACAGGTATATGAGTCCAATGCCATGTTCCTCCTTTGCAGCAGGTCTCTTGTGTTCACTCTATCTTTAAGGATTAACCAGAAAAAAACTTTGTGTTTCATTTGACAGGTTGGGAGTTTCTCTGCATCGTGCCACCCGCCCTTGAAATCCCTCTGCTTGCGGCCATTATTGTCGTGTCGAGTGCTCTGGCGTCGGCGTCCACCTGGCGGCGCATGGCCACGACAAAGGAGAAGCAGCCGTGGGAGCTTCTCTGTGCTGTCCTGCCCGTCAACGCCGTCTCTCTACTCGCCCCGTGGTCGCCTCATGGCTCGCCGACATCCACCTCGCCTCATGGCTCGCGGTCGTGGGTGCTTCCCGGTGATATTTTGCCGGTCTTAGACCTCTCCAAGCTCTTTCCCATCGACGCACCGAGTCCTCCTGGAATGGCTGTCACCACCTACCTGCCGCGAGCGACCATCGGGGAGCAGTTGCCGTTGCTGCTGTTCTGCACCGTGCCACACATTCTAGACTCACTAGACACCAGAATCACGGGCGATTTGCGGGACGTCGTTTTGTCCATCCTCAAGACCATGAGCATCTTCTTCCTGTACACCTCTCTGACCTGGCTCTGTACCAGTACATAGCTGTCGTCAACCTATCATTTCCAGCGACTGTGCCGACCGTGACTTGTCTACATGTATAAACTGGCATCCACGCATGCGCCTGTTGGGTCTCACGGGATTAATGGGTGTACGTGGGTCGAAACCTTTACTTCTCTCTTTAAAATCCAAACGATGGACTTAAAAACTCCAAAAATCAAGAGAATTTGATGGAGTAGAGAATAGAGATGAAGAAGTCATTTGGAAAACAACAACTAAAAACCATGAAGTGGATACTTAAATAAGATTCTTAAACTTGCATGTCGTAATCTCCTCTTAGCTTTATGAATCAAGGTCATTGGGCTGAATTTCCCGTGAGTGGGAAAGAAAACCCGCTCCACAACCAAGTCTTTGTGGGTCGATGGCGTTGCAACCTATGGGTGCAAAATCACACCCGCGTCCATGCCCAAAACCGCAGGTCCGATTGCCATCCCAACCAGCATCTTTGTCAACTCTGCGCTCCCCGGCCACTTCTACCCCTACATCGCGATGGTTGAGTCCCTTTAATTGAAAATATTTCTATTTGCAACAACTAGATTAGATTATACATTTTGCTATCAGTTGACCAGATTATACCGTGGGAAGATATGAACAATGACTGAATAGTTCTAATGTGATTTTGTTGGTGTTTTTTTTACTTCTGTTTGTTCTATGAGTAAGTCACACTTTTCTCACTAAATTTTAATCGAACTATGTAACATTTTGCTAGTCCAAGATGACCTTCTTTACATGTTCAATCTCATTATCATTAGGATGTGCACCCCTGTCAATCTAACCAATTTTATCACTTACTAGAAAAATCAAGGTTCTGATGTAAAAGAACCTTGACGCCACTTGAGTTGATTCATGGTCTCTTGGTTCTTGAGAAGAAAGCAACAAGGGTAATAAATTAGTAGTGATTGTGACATAACATAAAGAAACCCAAGAAAAGCTTTTCTAAGATTTAATTTTCAATCTTTTTTGTTTAATTTGTTTACTTCTACAGACTTGCTAAACAAAGTAGTGGTTTTCTTATTAGCTTGATATGTGACTTGGATGTTAGATATAAATGCTTCGCAAAAGCGATATTGATGGGAAGTCATGACGATATTGGTTTCCCAGGTCCAGGAAATTATGTGTCCGCCTAACTTATTCAAATTTCGGGATGTTTTTAGTTTCTTCACATTGGCACTCGCTTGCCTAGCGTGATATTTTATTGGCCATTGGAACTTTTCTCTTTCAAAGATCTGAATAAAAATATTGATAAATATATATTTGGAAGTTCAGAATAAGTATTTCTTCACAACTCTTTTATATGTAAGATACTTTTTATCTTCAATATATGTATAAGAGTGAAATCCATGGGCGGTATCTGAACTTGCACCGCAGTCTCATCTAGGTACCTGTACTATAAAAACGCGTATCTAGGTCCCTAAACATGTTCCATTGTATCATCCAGGTACCTAAACTCTTAAAATGCATTTTTAGATCCGTGAACTTGTTCCAAGGTGACACATAGGTCCCTAAACTCTACAGGTGAATTTTCATATCTCTAAAAAACATCATTAATTAATTTTTTATTAAGAATAGGAACAAATTATCTTAATAAAGTTATAAAAAGTGCATACAAAATATAATTAGTTAGTAGGAAATACTCAAGATTATGGCAGATCCATGTTTTCAGGTGTTGTGGCATCCCGTTGTGACCCACCACCCTCACAACGCCTAGGTGACGACTAGGCGCTGTGGCGTAACTAGAGCCTAGTGACGTCCCGTGGCGAGCCACCACCTTCACAATGCCTGGTGACGATTAGGCAATGCCTCAAAAACAAGAGGGTAGAATTTCCATGTTAAATGGGAAAACTATAATATCCACCATTGATTTTCCAATGAGCCAATGGCCTTATTAACCCATGATGTGTATCATTAATAAGCAGCTAATTCAGAACTAAAATTGTCTTAGTGGTAAGATTTCTAAATGAATCAGCTGAAAAATAGTATAGTGTAATAAACAATCCATTTTGGATACAAATAATTAATGACGATTTTTAGAGATACTAAAATTCACCTTGAGAGTTCAGGGACCTATGTGACACCTTGGAACAAGTTCAGGGATCTCAAAATGCATTTTAAGAGTTTAGGTACCTTGATGATACGCCGGAACACTTTAGGGACTTAGATCCGCGTTTTTAGAGTACAGGTACCTAGATGAGACTACGGTGCAAATGCAGGTACCGCCCATGGATTTCACTATATGTATACTATGAGTTTTCTAAAGGCGAAATATCAAAGAGAAAGTTCCATAATAAATTCCTTGTAACAACAATAATATTTCAATAAATATTTCTATCAATAAATTCCATTCTTTTGTAAAATATTTTGTAAATAATATTTTGGTTTGCTTAGAGCAACAATACTTTTCTAATTCATCAAGGAATCTGAATAATAATTATAATCAAAAGTTCAAATCAGTGATTTGTCATGATATATTTTGGAAGAACATGCCGCCGAGTATATGAAAAAAAACATTTGCTCTACCGATTTTGTGTTCCCTTCCATGTTCTCGAGGTTTAGTGTCTGTGAAAACCTTGGATGGTAGAAATTAAGATGTAAAGAAAAACGGGTGTTATCCTGGTATTATTCAGCTCGAGGCGATATGAACCCAAGCTCGTCATGTTTAGCGGTCCAAGAACGAAGGCATTCAATACTCAACAATCAGTGATGAGGACTCACAACACAAATTTTGACATGTATCTGTTGCATGATGAAAACTCACACGAGAACCTATTAAAATAATTGAGATATTTTTTAATGCTGCTTACAAAGTTTAATAGAATTAAACAATATATGCATTCAAAGGACATCAGAAAAATAACTAAAATTTATTTTGACATTGGGTATTGTGAGAACTTTCATCATGCAAACTTTGAGCTTGAAATTCCACTCATAACTTGAGAAATGAAAAAAAAAAACTTCAGTAAGGTGTATATTGCAAAGAATGGAATTGTTAGGTGGGAGTAAAGTGAGGCATCATTTTTTTTTGTCGGTGAGACAGGCAAAGCGAATTGTTTCAAAGGGAGTAAAATGGACATTTTTTGTGTGAATTTGCATATAATTCGCATTACCGGCACGCATAATGGAATGTTCTCAATACTGGAGGACCAAGGCTCGAGGGACGAATGCGCAAAACCTCACGAGAAGCAGAGGAGGAGGTGGTAATGCCTCGAGCCAAGCCCAACGGGCGCAACTTGATTGGATTGACAGCTAGGGCTAGTGCACATAAAAAACTCCGTATCTGTGCTAATCGCATCCTAAAATCTACGAAAAACATTTCGACGTAATTTCACCAAAATATCCGACATTTCATCTTTTCCGGTGGGGTCCGAAATAAAGTTGAAATGAATAGTACCAACAAAATTTTGTTCTTCACCATCTTTATAAATTCAAACTGTCTTCTTTATATATGTAATCATGATGTTTAATAGATTTGACACCATTTCTTGTTCAATCATGTCAATGTTTTTAAGAAAAATCAAATTTTGTTCATTGAAATTTCTGAAATTTTCAAAATTTCATGTTTATCGGTGACCCTCGATTTTTTTTCCTAGCCTGTGATTGAGGCCGCAATTAGAATCGTTTGCCCCAAAATCCCACACAAATTTCTGCCACCAGCCGTCGCACCGCCGATGTTGCCATTGCCTCAACGGACTTCGAGCTTTCTGTTGATGGCATCGACCGTGCTGGCCGTGTCCTCGACGGAGGAGGATCAACCATAGGTGTTGCTCTGCGTTGTCATGTTGAGTTCCCTTGCATCGTCGGGGTCCACCTTGCAGCGTGGTGGTGATATAGTAGAAGCAGCTAACTTGTGTTGGTCTATTTTACTTATGTTTGTCCTGTTAATAAGTTACATGTTTTTCACTAAGTTTGATTGAACTAAGTTAAGGTTTCGTACACCAATTTGACCTTCTCGATATAATTTGAATTTGTATCAATAGTTGGTCTAATCAATTCCATCATTTGATTATCTTCTCATTAACTTTTCTAGGTTTTGATTTTACCATTTTTGTTTTTAGTTTTTGTTTACCTCTACAAACTTGCTTACTAACTTATGGGATTAAAAGTTTGTTATGTGACTCGGATATTTGATATAGATGCTTCACAAGCGAGATGATGATGGGAACAAATGACCATACGGGCTTGCCAACGCAAATGTAATTATATGACCACCGAGCTTATAAAGATCTTGGGATGTGTTATCGCTTATCTACATTGGCGCTCAGTTTACCAGACATGATATTCTCAATAATATATATCTGGAAGTATCAGGCTCTAAATATTTCTTCACAACCCTTTAGTGCGTAGGATATTTAATTTAAACATAAATCATTTTAATATTTTTATTCTTCAATATGTGTATATTATTATTATTTTTCTAAAGATAAAAAATCAAAGAGAAAGGTCAATCAATTCCTTGTAACACTGATATAGAAATCTGAACCGAACTGTATGTCGAATGGAAAGTCCAAATCAGCAGTTTGCCATCGAAAGTCAAATGAATATGCGAACATACTCAAAGTGATCAATGGATATGCGCATATACCTAAGATGGCTTTCCGCAGAATGTGCTTGGCCTGTTCTTCCCTTGAGCATCCAGGAATTTTTTTTATTTATAATCCATTTTTTTAATTATATTTTAATAATAACCGCCTGTTTTCAAAATTAACAAGACTAGCCACCTAGTCGCCCGACAAAAGGGCGATTAGTCCTTGTCGCCCCACTGTTGGGCGATTAGGCAGACGTGGCGCCTTCCAGTCGCCCGTTCAAAGGGTAATTGGCCTTGTCGCCTTACCAGTGGGCGACTGGACCAGCTCAATGGGCAACAAGGTCCTAATCGCCCTAACAAAAGGCGACAAGCACTGCTACATTGTTTAGACACATTTCACACTGTTTTCACTATTTAACACTGTTTAGACACTATTTAGCATTGTTTAATACTATTTAGCATTATTTTCGCACTATTTTTGCAGCAATGCTGATCGGCATCGGCATCGGTTCGCAGCTTACTAGTCATGTGGGCAGTGGTACTCTTTTCCTTTCAGTTTTGGTGTCATTCTAATACCATTTAATTTTTTAAAATAAGTGTCATTCTTATTTTCCGATGCAGATTTCTCTTTATCTCTTTCTTTTTTCACTGCTCATCGTTTTTAGCTAGCTCTGTACTTTTTTATCTCTTCTTAATTTTGACCTGATACTAAAATGACACTTATTTTGAAATGGAAGTAATAGGAGTTGTCCCGTTGGCCACATGAAAAGGTTTTGAGTTCCTATGCCCTGCTTTGTGCTGTCATGTTCAACATTGTACGCCATTAGCAAGAGTAGTCTTCTTGATCTTATCTGTCTGTCATCATGCTGGCCTGCTCCAACTTCGAATTAGAATCTACTGACACATATAAAGGATCACTACTACCAATCTACTGACACAAATAGTGCCAAACAATGCTAAATAGTGTCTAAACACTGTAGCAGTGCTTGTCGCCCATTGTTAGGGCGACTAGCCCCTTGTCGCCCTTTGAAAAGGCGACATGGCCAATTGCTCGTCTAGTCGCCTTGCAGTCGGGCGAGAAGGCCTAATCGCCCATTCGTCGGGCGACTTGGCGACTAGAATTGCCAAATTCGAAAACGGGCGGTTATTAATAAAAATATAATAAAAATTTTGATTAAAAATAAAAAAAATTCGAGCATCCAGTGTTTCATCGCCATCAGGTTTTCATTTCGCTGTTCGATGATGCCATTTTGTTGAGTCGAGCACGCCCAAGCTTCCAAACTTCTGTTACTCGACCCTATCCTTCTTGCTCTCTGAAATTGCCATCGCCCTGTCGGGAGACATTGTCAGAGCGGGTGCCGCGGCGCCGTGTGGTTGCCTGAATCTAGGCCTCTAACTCACACGTGCCATTATTCAATGGTAAATAAGAAATTATCTGAAAAATTAACCATTGTTAATCGTGTTATCCAACATGGTCTCTTCATTTAATCAAGACCGCTCAGTTATCATAAAAATCAGCGGTGTATAACTTTTTTTCCTTCTGTGATTATTACCGTGATAAAAAAGTAAACTCGGTAGGCTACGCCGCAACTCACGCACTGACGCACACTTCCCTCATTCACAGTGACGATAGATCACCGCAGCGCACACTCAAGATCCCCGCGCCAATCGGATTCCTTGGCAACTCAACGGCGAGACAGATTGACACACCCAAGCGAAAAACCCAATATCATGGGAGAGGAGACGAAGGCAGCGGGCAAGGGTGGCGGCCGCGGCGACAAGAAGAAGGACGCCGGCGCTGCGGCGGCGCCGGCGGCGAGACCGCAGCCCATCGTGCTTAAGATCGACCTGCATTGCCTCAGCTGCGCCAGGAAGGTCCGCAAGGCCATCAAGCGCGCCCCAGGTGCCTCATAACCCGTCATCGTGTTTGGTTGCATGGTTGCTCCGATCCTTTAATTTGCGGCCGTTTCTGACCGTTAGCTTCACTGTTCTGTCGCAGGTGTGGCGGCGGACATTGTGGCAGGCAATTTGATTGTGACCGGCCCGGCGGACACGGCAGAGCTCAAGGAGCGCATCGAGGCCAGGACCAAGAAGTCCGTGCAGATCGTCGCCGCCGGCGCCGGGCCGCCCGAGAAGGAGAAGAAGGCGGATAAAGAGAAGGGAGGCGGCGGTGACGAAAAGAAGGCCCAGGCCAACAAGGAGGTGACGCTCCAGGTCCAGGTGCACTGCGCGACCTGCATCGGCCGCATCCTCCAAGATCAAAGGTGCGGCTTTTGTTGATTTCGAACACCGCGGAATTCCACCTGGAACCATGAATAGCCGAAAGAAAGGTGCCAACTTTTTCGCCGAGGCATGGATTGACACTTGCGTTCTGACTGCAGGGGACCAGGGGTTGTGGATGTCATGATTGACGCGGACAAGGTCACGGTGAAGGTGACCGGTACCATGGACGCCGACGCGCTGCCGGACTACCTCAGGGACAACTGGACAAGCTCCGCCAGCCCGTGGAGGTCGTCGCGTCCGGCAAGAAGGACGGCGACGGCGCTGTCAAGAAGGACCGTGGCCTCGTCGGAGTCTCTGACACCGCTGGGCGACGCCGGCATGTACCAGATGCCGCTACATTACGGCTACACGCTGATCCCTCCGGCCCATGGCGGTCCGCCGCCGAACACGGCCGTCTACGACAATGCCTGGACCCTGGTACTCACCGCCGTCCTACCCGTACGTCCCCCACCTCCACGCGCCCCTGACGTTCAGCGACGAGATCACGAGAACCCCAACGCCTGCTCCGTCATGTGAGGCCTCGCTCACCACAATCAAACAAGCCTTGGGTTTTAGAGGTTTACGGTTATATAATTATCTACATGTTCGATCAAGGGAAAGTGTAAGAATCAAGCCTTATATGTAATTTTAGACTAGTAGTTTGCCCGTGAGTTACCACGGAAGGCACGCGATAGAGGAGGCGGAGGAAGAGGAGCAGTGGGAGCTTGTCTGTTGTGCCTCCCGTCCTCGACATTCATTTGCTTGCTCCCTTCGTCGTGTCGAGTGCTCCAGCTCGCGGCGTGCGGCCGCAACGAATGAGAAGCAGCCACGGGAGCTTCTCTGTGTTGTCCCGCCCATCAGCAACGTCTCTCCGCTCACCCCCGCCGTCGAGCTGAGTGCTTTGGCATCGGGGTCCACCTCGCCCTACGGCTCGCGGCCGTGGGTGCTGCTCCGTGATGTGCTGCTCGTGTCTGACTTTGGGAATAATACCCTCCAGCAAGTGACTAATTGTAGATAAACAAACACAGAGTGATTGCCCACATGATGATTTTCAGTTTAATTTTGGGGAAAATACACTGCAGCAAGTGATCTGATCATAGATTGTTTTTTTTTTAAAAAAAAAAAGCAAGTGACGTTACGTATCAAAGGAATTTGGCCATAAGCAGGATTCAACAGGCTCAACATTACCTTGGGGCACAGGATGGTGAGTGCAGTGCTCAAGTGGATGGAGGACAGGGCCTGATGCAGAATCAATCCAACCATCGGCTCCCGGCGTTGCAGCGCAGCACGTCAGGGGGGGAAGAGGTACCAGATATATGTACAATGATAATTATTGCCTGCACGAAATCGATTGAAGGTAATACAAATGCCAAATTAATAGTGAGACCTTAACACAATTTGTGAGTGACTGCAAGCGCTGCAATCAATTGAAAGCAATGCAAATGCAAAATATTGAAGACGAAAATTTACCATGCCGTGGGTGGATATGGCAGTTTCATCTCTCGATTGAATGCAGGAGGAAGCCTAAGAGGCATGGCTGGTTGTTAGAGTGGTGCGGAGGGAGGGCTCATGTCCATGGCTGCCGGGTGAAGGTTGGAAGAAAATCTGAAAAATAGGTCAATTGGGATTGGACGCCATCGAGGAGAAGCACAGCAGAGTGTACATGAGAGCTTGTCACCGGCGCAGCTTGGGGGCGACCGGCGTTTTGGATCGGTCCGCGGCGCAGAGGTTGGGGGCGACCGATGTTTTGGATGACTGGAACCTTGGGGTGACCGGTGGGGAAGAGGAACATAAATGGACGACTGGATGCAATTGCGGGTGACTGATCTAACGACTGAGAAATACGAATGACGTGGACGCATGAGAATTGAGAGCTTTAGAAAGATTAATTGCACTTAGTGGGTCTGACTTTTATAGATATTATAGATTTGGGCTGTGAGAACCAATGGTAGATGCAAGACGCACGGAGGAACAACAGAAACATGAGTCCTTCTGACCAAAAAAAAAGAAAAGAAAAGAAAAACAAAGAACATGAGTCGAGAGCCACTGGGGCTTGCCCTGTTCTACTTCATCTTTAGTTGTCTAGGTTGGTTTAGCTAACCTAGCCAAGTTGAAGATCGCAATATTATTACCACAAATAAAGACCGTTGGTGCTCGAGTTGATTCAGGTCTACTATGTGGTGCATGAGCTTGTCTATTTGGATGGCAGCTATAGATGCTTCACAAGCGAGATGTTGATGGAAATAGAGGACCATATAGACTTGCCAGTGTCCATGTAATTATGTGTTTTGGTGACCGTCTAACTTATACAAATCTTGGGATTCGTATATTTTCTCAACATTGGCATGCACCTGCCGGACGTGATATCCTCCGTTGGCCATTCGAACACATTCAAAATGAAAGGTCTCAACAAAATTTTTGATAAATACATATTTGGAAGTATCAGACTCAATAATTCTTCGCAACCCTTTCATATGGACGAAGTCTTGCACAATAGGGTCCAAGAGTTCATCTATTGCCTCAAGATCTACTTAAATGTACGGCTCACAGTTATTTGGGACTATTATAAAATCTCCCTTATTTTATAATCCAATAAAAATAGTATGGACTTTTTTAAGTTAGCCGGAGAAGGTGAATGCACAAAAGGTATGAGCCCAAAAACTAAACTAGCCGACATCAAGCAGCTGATACAACACAAATCCGTAAATAACTGTTCAGAGTCTAGCCAAAATGAGGACACAGTCTCTCTCGTTCTTCACCCTGTGTTGATTACTGTTGAACGAGTTGTGTCTACAGTACCAACTCAAAATAACAAAGGAAGGCTACAGAAACAAATAACAGGAAAATGATGATTCAGAGTTTCAGTGGGAATAGATAATAAGAAAAAAAATATCTAGGATCAAACAGAAATGCAGATTTGATAATATGATGAAAACCATCAACAGGGTATATGCACCTCAAATCACCCCGGTTCAAGTTCTGTTACTCGCGAATTTTGGGTGCCTATGGTCGCTATTTCTTCTTCTTAGTTAAACACACCTAGCTCCTGCTGGGTTAAAACCCTCGACTGGCAGAGTAAAGAGTAGCAAAATACTTCTAATGACAGATCAGGTAGGGTTTAGTTATAATCCTAAAAACAAAAAATAATGTCAGGTAGTAATTTTCAATGTTCCAAGAAAAAATATTTGAGGTCAATAAATATCCTCAAAACACAAAAATGTTGAGAACAAATGTGTTCTATGTTTCACCAATTTATAACTTAGGGTCAGCCAAAATCTTTGAATGAAATAATACAAAATTTAAGATACCTGAATGTAGTACAAATATAAAAATTTGTTCTAATAGAATTTACTAGTGAAGCATCATAGTATGTACAGAACAACCATATAATAGTTAACCTTGTGCGTTGTCAAAAATTCATGAGAAGCCATAGATCCATGTTGTCAATCATTTTGGCTGCAGATGCAATATTTAGCATTTAAAAAAGTAGAAAGTTGAATATGAACTGAAATAATAGAAGTTATGAGTTGTCCAACAAAAAAACAATAGTGATTTTTGAAATAGTTAGCATGAAGAACCGAAATATGCCTTATTCTAAGGACCATGTGTACCAAAAATTTAAATATTTAATCATTATGAAAAGCGGCAAAATAATATAATCCTCTACCCTTCAGGCATGCTCGTCCTTTGCTCGGTTGTGTGCATATGGGTTGTATTTCTTCCTCTACTAGGCTATGTGGTGCACCATGTTGAAGTTGCCAAATTGGAACCAATTGTCCGCCTATTGGTTTTCTCCATGACACCAGCGATATTGTAGTGGTTGGGTTGTACCTCGTGATTAGCAACCTCGAAGCCCCCACGGCATGGTGGCACACGGTGGCCAACTGTGGTAGTTGGACCTCTCCTACGTACTGCTCTGCTGCTACCCCTTTGCTGATACACCGGAGCTCCGATTGGTCGGCTTCCCAGAAGGTTCCAAGCTGTCTGGAGGCCACAATGCAATGGACCTCGACAAGCCTCACTGTGTCTGGTCCAATGGAGGGAAGCTCTGCTTCTGCATGCTCCACAGTCATGCTGATTATGGTGTTGTCACCACCATCAGCATGTGGATCCTCTCTGACTATGGCACCTTGGTGGCCCATTTTCAGGTTCCCACCTTAGCCATTTGGCCCAGCGATGCCCCCCCCGAGAGCTTCCTCTCGTCATGGCCGGAGTTCATCCGCATAACCCATATGTTGTCTTCATGTGGGAGGGAGAGAAGAAGCTTGTGGCGCTTGATGTTGGGGAGATGAAGGTGACTACCCGATGCGACTCGTTTGTGCTAATTACAGGTAATCAAGTCCCAGAAGGAGAATTCCCATCCTCGCGCCTGCTGCACGCTTGGATTCTCCCTCAGACTCTACACCGAGCGTACAACAACGGTATGTTCTCCTCTCTGAAGGTCCGTGGGTGATACCCTCTCATCATTGGTAGAATCGTCTACGGAGGCGCCTCTCAGAAGCCGGAGTGCCGGGCTGAGCAAAAGATCTATTTTTTTTATTACTAAGTTACACAATTTTCACTAATTTTTTATCAAACTAAGTTCATGTTTTCCTCACCCAAGTTGACTTTTTAAAATTATATCATAGTACTCTAATCAACTCCATCACTTTTTAAAAATCATTGTTCGCATGTAGAAGAAGCTCAATTTCAATTGAGTTGATTTATGATCTATATATCAATTTTGAGAAGAAGGCAATCAGAAGAATAAATTAAAAGAGATTGTAACATAACTAAGAATCCAAGAAATTGTGTTATCTAGGTTTTGATTTTGTTGGCCTTTTTATTTTGTTATGTTGTTTACCACTACAAGCATGCTTACTAACTAATGTGTTGAGTAGCTTGTAATGTGACTATATTTGATATAGATGCTTCACAAGCGTGATGTTGATGGAACAAAGGACCATATAGGTTTGCCAATGTAAATGTAATTATGTGTGTATGTGTCCCCCAACTTATATAGATCTTACGGATGTGTGTGGTTTCTCCACGTTGACACTAGCATGCTAGAAATGGTCTCAATAATATATATTTGGAAGTATCAGACTCTAAATATTTCTTCACAACCCTTTACTACGTAGGATATTTTTATTTAAACATACATCATTGCAATACTTTTCTTCTTTAATATGTGTATTTTATGAATTTCGTACAGATAAAAAATCAAAGAGAAAGGTTAACTAGTTCCTTATAACATTGAAATAGACAAAGTTTGTTAAATATTTCAAAGAACATTTTTATTTTATAAAACAGATGGAAATTATATTTTGGTCTATATATCTAGATAACAATAATTTTACAATTCATCAAGAAATCTGTATTTCAAATCAAAAGTCCAAATCAGTGGTTTGCCATCAAAACTCCGTCGGATATGCGAACATACTCAAAATGATAAATGGTTATGCACACATACCTAAGGTGGTTTCCTGTAGAACGTGCTTGTCGCTTCACCTTGAGCATCTACTGTGTCATCGCCATCAGGCTTCATTTCATTGTTCAATGATGCCGTTTTTTTGCGTCGAGTACACCGTCCAAGCTTACAAACTTATGTTCCTCCACCCTATTGTTCTTGCTCCCTGAAATTGCCTTCGCCGTGTCGGGAGGCATTTTCAGAGCGGGCGTGGGCGTGCAGCCACGCCGTGTGGTCGCCTGAATGTAGGCCTTTGACTCACGTGCCATTATTCAATGGCAATTAAGGAATTCTCTCTTATTAACCATTGTGAATTGGTGTTATCCAACATGATCTCTTTATTTAATCCAGACCGTTCAGGACATCACGCTTCACTCAATTAGATTTTCTTCAACAAGACCGACAAGAAATTATGGAATGGCTTGATTCTCTACCTCCCTTCTGCGAAATGGACTCTAGCTTGCTCTGTTTTTAGCTGTTTGTTTCCTAATTTGCTTTGCGCTCTGTTTTTTCTTTTTTAGAGCATCTCCAAGAGAGCCCCATAACCTTCCCCTAAATCAAATTAATGGGGTTTAACTCAAAAATCCATCTCCAACAGGATCCCAAAACCACTCCCAACTTTTTCATAGCCCTTAAATTCTCCTCACTTTTAGCTACAAACAGGGGAAGAATTGAGACCCCCATCTCTGCTATTTCCTCCCTCCCTCCACGATTCCTTCCTTCTAACGGCTCCCTCCTTCCTACCTGGGCGATACGCTGATGCTCGCAGTACGTACTTGGAGGTGCAGCAAGATCATGGTGGACGGGAAGCCGCCCGTTCAAGCGCCGCTCGTCCCCGTAGCAGCTCGTCCCGTGCATGTCCCAACGCGTCCTGCAGCCACTAGTCCCTGCCGCAAGTGCAGCTTGCCGAATTGCTGTGTTCGCGACGACCAGGACGAATTGCCGACGGAAAACGCATGTCACCGCAAGGATTAAAAAACTCAGCGTAATGCATCGCATTGTGAGAGTGAGTTTAGGATTAGAAAACCCAAGGTTTGCTCGAAGCTCGAGCTCGGGAATCAGGTTGATCAATCATATTGTTGGAAAGGATACACACATGCCCTCAGATCGGAGGCGGTGGCGCCGGCACCTGGAAGGAAAACGCTCGCCGCCAGTGTCGTGTGATCCCGCAAAGGTTGAAGATGGCAATTAAATCTATTCTTCTGCTGACGTGGCCTGATTTGAAACTGTTAAGAATATATTTTAAGGGAACTGTTGGAGGAAGGGAGCATAATTGGCCCCAATAGTTTTTTGGTTTCCCTCAAAAAGTGATTTTAGGGGTCTATTTTTTGGTCTTCTCTTGGATATGCTCTTAACATGCTGTAACGTTTTTTAGATTCTGTTTGTTTTATTTTAATGGAAAATCCTTGTGGGAATCTCCCCCACAGTTTCGTTCAAAAAAATCAGCGGTGTAGTAGAGGTTTTCTTTCTGCGAATGTTAACGTGGTAAAACGTCCACCCGGTAGGCTAAGCCGCAACTCACGCACTGACGCACAAATCCCTCATTCACCGCGGCCATCGATCACCGCGGACTGACAGAGCCAAGCGGAAACACATCACCATGGGAGAGGAGACGAAGACGGCGGGCAAGGGCGGCGACCGCGGCGACAAGAACAAGGACGCCGGCATGGCGGCGGCAGGACCGCAGCCCATCGTGCTCAAGGTCCACCTGCATTGCCTCGGCTGTGCCAGGAAGGTCCACAAGGCCATCAAGCGCGCCCCTGGTGCGTGATGTAATAACCCGTGGTTGGTTAATTCGTTGCTCCGATCCTGCCTTTTGCGTCGGTTTCTGAGAGTTAGCTTAACTGTACTTGTGTCGCAGGCGTGGAGTCGGTGGCGACGGACATTGCAGTGGGCAAGGTGATCGTGACCGGCTCGGCGGACGCGACGGAGCTCAAGGAGCGCATCGAGGCCAGGACCAAGAAGCCCGTGCACATCGTTTCCGCCGGCGCCGGGCCGTCCAAAAAGGAAAAGATAGCGGATAAAGAGAAGGGTGGTGGCGACACGAAGAAGGCAACCGACATGCCCAACAAGGAGGAGACGCTCCAGGTCCAGGTGCAGTGTGAGGTCTGCTTCGGCCGCATAAAGCGCCGCAACTCCAAGATCAAAGGTGTGGCGTCGGTTTCCTGCAGCCACGAAATTCCAATTGATAGAGAGGTGCCAACTAATTTTCGCCGAGGCTTGAACTGACACTTGCGTTCTGATTGCAGGCGTAATGGATGTGGTGATTGACGCCGACAACAGCACGGTGAAGGTTACCGGCACCATGGACGCCGCCGCGCTGCCGGCCTATCTCAGGGACAAGCTCCGCCGGTCTGCGGATGTCGTAGCGCCCGGCAAGGACGGCGGCAAGAAAGGCAAGGCCGACGGCGGCGGCGCTGACAAGAAGAAGGACCGTGGCGGCGAGGAGAAGAAGGACAAGCCCGCGGTCGCCGCCGCCGCGTCGGTGTCTCCGACGCCGCTGGGCGACGCCGGCATGTGCCAGATGCCGCGACAGTACGGCTACACGCTGTTCCCTCCGGCCTCTGGTGGCCCGCCACCGAACACGGCCTTCTACGACAACGCCCGGTACTCACCGCCATCCTACCCGTACGCCGCCCACCTCGACGCGCCCCTGACGTTCAGCGACGAGAACCCCAACGCCTGCTCCGTCATGTGAGGCCGCGTCCACCACGCTAGTTGTATCAAACCAAAGCTTGGGTTTTCGAGGTTTATAGTTAGTTAATCATCTACAAGTTAGATCAAGTGAAAGAGTAAGAACCGAGGCTTATGTTATTTTAGACTAGTAGTTTGCCGGTGAGATGCAACGGGAGTTCCAGATGTTAATTAATGTATATCTTTAGTATGCATAATGTTGGACCATGAAGTAAGACTTCACATAGATGATTCCATCACTCGCAGACTCAAAATGTAGGAACGCAAAAGAAACACCAACATAGTTCACATGGGGATTTAGTGAGCAGCAATCTTATTGCTGCATCTCCATCCACATGGTTGGCACTTGTCTCCAATGTTCGGCATGCATCTCTCATGTCGGCATAGTACCCAAGTTTTCATTTGGAATATTTAGTTCTGTCTGAAAGTTCAGAAGAGGTCATGTCAGCATGGGTTTTAATTTTTTGGGTTTCTCTCATCGCGCCAAATTGGAAGACTAGTACCATGGGGGAAACTTTTTCTTTCTCATTTCTTATGAAGCCATAGGAAATAGTTCGTCCCAATGAACTCTTGTATTTACAAATGCTTCGGTCCCAATGAACACGCGTGATTTCAAAGAACCAAATGCCATAACCTTCCCTGTCCACCTCATGCTCCATTTCACCGAACAGGTGCCCTGAAACACTTTATACAAATTCAAGTAAATCTTTATTTCAGTGTCAAGCTTTTCAACTCCATTGTGGAATTCTCAAAAGCAAAGACACCATTTGAAACTTTTTCCTCGGAGGTGGACCGTTATATCATAAGAGTTTCGTTTAGTTCGTAACATAACGTTACTGACAAAGCTGAGTTTAGCCTAAAAAAACAAATCATAGCTGATAAAGGAGCTCGTGTCGTGTCATGTGCTAGCTTTTTTTTTTTTCTGTTAAAAATCGTGTTATGTGCTAGCTGTTAGTACAGAATGGCCATCTCCCAGCCCCATATACAGCGGCAGATGTCCAAATTCGAGCTGGACCGACAAAATTTTGGTAATTTACAAAAAGAAAAAAAAACTTGTATCCTACTGAACGGCAAAATTCAGTACTCTACGTCCACGTACGACCAGAAGAAAATACTTGGAGCATCGGAGCCTGCCGGACTTTCTCGCCGGCCGGCTACCGCACAGCCGTCGGTGCGCCGTCGCGGGTGCCGAACGCGTGCGTGTGTCTGAGCAGGGAGTTGAGCCGCTGCAGCTTGAGCTCCTCCCGGAACTGCCGGATGAACAGCTCCGCCCGCGCGTTCAGCTCCGCCTTCCCCTCCAACGCCGCCTCTGCTTCTCGCCCGCTGGAGGGCGCGCGTCGCTTAGGTGCCTTCGCCGCCAGATCCTTCTTCTTGGCCAATGACGCCGCGGTGGCAGCTGGTGACGATGGTGGTTGCCGTTGACGATTCTGCTGGATCATCGCGTAGGCCTCGTCCAAGCTGATGGACTTGCCCTGCTCCTCCTCTGCATCCGTCTCGTCATCTTTACTCTCTGGTGTCGACGCCAAGTCAGCTTCTGCCGGCGGCACAGGAGCCTCACACTGTGGCGACGCCGGCTCGGCGAGCATCACAACGCTTTGTCCGGCCGCCGGCGCTGTTGACCGTGGTGCCACGGGGAGAACCATGGACGCCTGAGTCACCTGAGGCGACGACGCCACCTCTGCTTCTTGTGAGCTACAGTAGTAGTCCGAATCCGAGAGATCACCATGGCCATCGAGCAGCGGCGCCGTGACGGCGGCGGCGGTGGTGTGGACGGAGAAGAGGGAGAAAGAACGCAGCTGATCGAGGATCGCCGACGACGAGCTGCGGCACAGCCTCCGCCTGCTGGATGGCGACACATGCCCCTCCTGCTGCGCGCATGGCGACATGACCGCGATGGCGGCGACGACGGCGTTGAAGAAGAAAATGGAGAAGAGTGGATCTCTATTTGGAGAGTGGATGTTCTTGTGGCTTAGTAGTTAATTTATTTATACATTTATTAAATTTAAATTTACTGATGTATTTTTCCGGTCAGCCCGTGGCAACGCATGGGCATTTTTGCTAGTATATATATTTACTAATTGGAGGCTCTTTTTGATGCCCCCGCGTTAATCGGTGAAAAATCCTAGAAATTCTCATAAAAAAGCAAAACATCCAGCCGTTAATTTAGACGCTTAACAATCTCTGACTGTTGGATCTTATGTAATCCTTCCCCCAGCTCTCGTAAACATATAGACCCAACCACGATTACAAAGAATCGATTAATTATCTTCCTCCTCCCTTCCCTCACGTGTATCTACTGGCATCTCACGTAATCATATAGCCGACTCCACCCAAATCACGATTCAAAAGAATCAATCTATTATCTTCCTCCTCCCTACGCTCACGCGAACCCTCTCCCCCATTCATCTGCACTTGGCTCGATCTCTTTTGCTGGCAAGGAAGCTTAAATTTTGCTTTATCTTGATGCATTGTTTTACTACTGGCTTGATTGGCAGTCCATCACCATGCGACGCCGTATCGCCGCCAGGAACTGGAAGCATGACTTGAGGCAGTGCAACCTGCAGGCAGGTCGTCGAACACCAACGACATCATGATCCGCTGGAAGCTCCTTTGTCCGCAGGACGCCCAGGCGAGGACTACGATGGACAGCGGGAGGCCGCGCGTGATGCGGAACATCTAGTAGTACCTGGACTTGTACCGGCTGTGGGTTTTAGAGGTTTATAGTTAGTTACTCTAGAGTAAGAACCCAGCCTTCTGTTATTTTAGAAAAGTAGTTTGCCTGTGAGTTGCAACGGGAGGTCTAAGTATTAATTAATATATATCTTTAGTATCCATAATGTTGGAGCAAACTATGAAGTAAAACTGCAATATTGATAGCTGAATTAGTGAAATAAAAAGGAGCAGCAAACAATGAAGTAAAACTTCACATAGATGATTCCGTCACTCGCAGACTCAAAATGTAGGAACGCAAAAGGAGACACTAAAGTAGTTCACATGGGAATTTAGTAAGCAGCAACATTGCTTTTATCTCCATCCATGGTTGGTAAATATTTGCATCACCGCCATCTCCAATGTTCGGCATGCATCTCTCATGTTGTTGGTGTCGGCATAGTACCCAAGTTTGCATCGGAATATTAAGTTCTTCCTGAAAGTTAGGAAGAGGTCATGTCAGCATGGGTTTTAATTTTTTGGTTGTCTCTCATTGTGCCAAACTGCAAGACTGGTACCGTGGGGGGAAATGTTTCTTTAATTCTCATTTCTTATGAATCCATAGGAAATAGTTTATCCCAATTGAGTCTTGAATTTACAAACGCTTCGGTTGCGACACTGGAGAGACAACCGTGTTGTGTCAGAACACGCGTGATTTGAACAAACAAAATGCCGTAACCTTTATACAAATTCCCTGTCCGCCTAGCTCAAGCTCCACTTCACCGAACAGGTGCCCTGAAACACTTTATACAAATTCAATTAAAGCTTTATTTTAGGAGGCAATTGCAAAACAACCACCCTTTCAGACTCTAATTGCGTTTTCACCATCGATTTTCAGATTTTGCGATTTTACCATCAGTTTTCGAAAAGCGATGGTGATCTTGCAAAATAGTTTTGCGAGTTTACCATCAGTTTTCAAAAAATCAATGGTGATCTTGCAAAATCTGAAAGCAATCAATGATGATCTTGCAAAATCTGAAAATCGATGGTGAAAACACAATTAGAGTCTAGAATCATGGTTAAAACGCTGTTGTTGACTCTTATTTTAGTGTCATGCTTTTCAACACCATTGTGAAATTCTTGCAAGTAAAGACACCTTGGAAACTTTTCCCTCCGTGATATCACAACAAATTTATTTAGTTCGTAATATAACGTTCCTGACAAGGCTGAGTGTAGCCTAAAAAAAACAAAGCTGATAAAGGAGTTTTTTTAATTATTTAAAATCGTGTCATGTGCTACGTGTCATGTGCTAGCCTAAGTGGCCTTTCCCAACCACATATACAGCGGCAGATGTCCAAATTTGAGCTGGACCGACAAAATTTTGGTAATTTACAAAATAGACAAAAAACTTGTATCTACTGAACGATAAAGTTCAATACTCTACAGCCTCCACAAACAGAGGAAAAAAAATACTTGCAGCACCGGAGCCTGCCAGACTTGCTCGCCGGCTACCGGCCGTCGGTGCGCCGTCCCCGGTGACCAACGCGTGCGTGTGCCCGAGGAGGGAGTTTAGACGCTGCAGCATGAGCTCCTCCCGGAACTGCCGGATGAATAGCTCCGCCCGCGCGTTCAGCTCCGCTTTCCCCTCCGCCGCCGCCTCTGCTTCTCGCCCGCTGGAGCGCGCGCGTCGCTTAGGTGCCTTCGCCGCCAGATCCTTCTTCTTGGCCAATGACGCCGCGGTGGCAGCTGGTGACGATGGTGGCTGCCGTTGACGATTCTGCTGGATCATCGCGTAGGCCTCGTCCAAGCTGATGGACCTGCCCTGCTCCTCCTCTGCATCCGCCTCGTCATCTGTACTCTCTGGTGCCGACGCCAAGTCAGCTGCTGCCGGCACAGAAGCCTCACACTGCGGCGACGGCACGGCGGGCATCACAACGCTTTCTCCGGCCGCTGGCGCTGTCGACCGTGGTGCCACGGGGAGAACCATGGACGCCTGAGTCACCTGAGGCGACGACGCCACCTCTGCTTCTTGTGAGCTACAGTAGTAGTCCGAATCCGAGAGATCTCCATGGCCATCGAGCAGCGGCCCCGTGACACCGCCGGCGGTGGTGTGGACGGAGAAGAGGGAGAACGACTGAAGCTGATCGAGGATCGCCGACGACGTGCTGCGGCACAGCCTCCGCCTGCTGGAAGGCGACACATGCCCCTCCTGCTGCGCGCATGACGACATGACCGCGATGGCGGCGACGACGGCGTTGAAGAAGATGAACCATGCCGCGCCGGGGCTGAGCCACGGCGACAGAGGCCACCACGGCTGCGCCACCATCACCATCAAAACCTTATCCGGCAGGACGCTCCACGCCCTACTGTCTTCTGCTATGCTCAGGTGGCCAGGCTACACTTCCGCTAGCTTGCAAGTTTCGTGTGATGCCTCACCTCAGGAGAGCTGTGCAGTATTTATATGTAGACAGACACGTACGAACTCTTGATGAGACTGGAGCCCATGTGTGATGTGATCCAGTGACAGCTTCCCGCGGCTGTCAATTTATTAATAGGCGGACGATGTATATAGTTTGGTGGATCCCAAGTGAGAACGCTCGGAACAGGTAAGCCGCGTACATGCGCCAGGATGGATGGCTCCAAAAGGTTGTGGATGGCTGGATGCTTTTGCAATTGGAGCATGTGTGGCTCATGCAACCAGCGCGAAGATTCGCCAGGGGGATTAGGTACCTAGCTGTTGCCTTTCTTTAATCTCCAACTTGCGTCTACTTTGATTTGTCCAGATGTTTCTCAAGATCTGAAGCTCAGTTACCAGCGCGTATTGCTACCGAACTACTCGCCGAGTATCACTGTATCACACGGTTACGGACACATAATTTTAGCCGTCGTCGTTGTCGTCTTCTTCTCTGGCCGTGTTGTTTTTCTTTCTTCGAACGAACATCCGGCGGTCTCCATCTTTGTTTACTGATCCCACGTCCAGCTTTGACCCACCAGATTTCCCTTGTTTCTTTCTTTAAAGTTCTATATGTTCATGCATTCACACGCCTGGTGGACACACACGCTGAAAGTGAATCATGCAAAGATCTCATCAGTTCCGACCTTATCTCACCTAACAAAGAGCTGACGTCAATGAA
>RWGY01000051.1:16937174-16960872 GCA_007726485.1 Eragrostis curvula | reverse complement strand
TGCAATGCCTCGTCCGCCCCAAGGAGCCACTTCATCCAGATTTCACAGTTTCAGTGCTGGGACAGACGTTTCTCGCGTAGGAAAACAGAAACACGTCTGTTCTCTCGCGAGCTGTAGCGCAAGTGCGCGCAGGAGACAGCATCGTCGTCGTTGGCAAGCATTAAAAGAGTAAACAGAATGGGGACTCAGCCAACGCGCCGATCCACTGAGGGATCGTGTTCTATTTATACTCAAGGATTACATCGTGATTACATGGATTCGTGATCCGTCATACAAGGAACGTGGAATCGTTCTCCCTAATCTTTCTCTAACTGACAGCATCAGACTCGGTCCATGACGCGAGCTGGCCGCGCACTCCGCGCGTACTGGGCGTTCACTTCAAATTCTAACAGCCTCCCTCAATCACAACTTCTGAGGTCTGCAGATGTTGAGATTGTTGCAATTGCTAGTGAACGGCTTCCTTGACAGTGGTTTCTCAGTAAGTCTGCTAGTTGCTCTCTTGAAGAGATGAACCTGACCTGCATAGCCTTCCTTGCCACTTGTTCTCTGACAAAGTGAAAATCTACCTCGATGTGCTTCGTTCTTGCATGGAACATTGGATTAGCCGTGAGATATACTGCTCCCAGGTTGTCACACCAAAGTATTGGCTGTCTATGTTGAAAAACTCCGAGCTCCTTCAGCAAAGACTGAACCCATATCACTTCAGCTGTCACATTGGCAATTGCTTTGTACTCAGCTTCAGTGCTTGACCTGGCGACTCTTGCCTGCTTACGTGAGCTCCATGACACTAGGTTTTCCAAGAAACACAGCAAACCCACTGGTAGACCTTCGATCATTTGGACAACCTGCCCAATCAGCGTCTGAAAATGCATTCAGTGTAACAGAGCTTGACTGTTCAAATTTCAGTCCCAGATCAACTGTTCCTTGAACATATCTTAGGATTCTTTTTACTGCACCCAAATGTAGATCAGTTGGAGCTTGAATGAACTGACTCACTCTGTTAACTGCAAAAGAGAGATCAGGTCTTGTAATTGTGAGATATTGCAAACCTCCCACTATGCTTCTGTACTGAAACTGCTCATTATCATTTAGAAGAATTCCCTTTTCTCGTACAGCTTCTCATCTGAGGACATTGGTGTGGACATTGGTTTGCACCTGTCCATCTTAGCTCTCTTCAGTATATCAAGTGCATATCCCTTTTGTGACAGCAGAATCCCATTTTTTCCTTCTTGACTTCTATTCCTAAGAAGTATTCCAAAGGCCCAAGGTCCTTTACAGCAAAATCTTGCATTAGCTGACTGATAAGATTGTCAGTTGCTTTGGTTGAGGAGCTGGCAATTATGATATCATCTACATAAATCAGCATGTAGATTGTCACTCCATCTTGTCTAAATACAAATAGTGAAGCATCTGATTTTGCAGAACTGAAACCCAGTTGTTGTAGCTTGTCAGTTAATCTGGAGTGCCAAGCTCTTGGGGCTTGTTTGAGACCGTACAATGCCTTCTTGAGTCTGCACACATAGCTTGATGGATAGGCACTATTTTCATATCCAGGGGGCTGCTTCATGTATACTTCTTCAGAGAGCACTCCATGCAAAAATGCATTCTGTATGTCTATTTGCCTCAGTGACCAACCTTGAGATACAGCAAGTGACAACACAACTCTTACAGTTGCTGGCTTTACTACTGGACAGTAAGTGTCAAGGTAATCAACACCATACCTCTGTTTGAATCCTTTAGCAACCAGTCTGGCTTTGAGTCTTTCTACTGTCCACATCAGCTTTTCTCTTCACCTTGTAAACCCACCTGCTATCTAGGAGATTAATGCCTTTCTTGTGTGGTACAAGTTCCCAGGTATCATTCTTCATCAAGGCAGAATATTCAGTGTCCATGGCTTCCTTCCACCCTGGGCTGCTCAGTGCTAACTGCAAATTTTCATGTTCAGTTGTCTGAATCTTTTCAGCTGCAAAACACCTGCTTTTTCTCTGAATATCTGACAGTGCCATCAGTGAACTCTTTCTTCTTCACTATATTGTTTCTTGCTCTAGTACACATTGGGTGACCTGCAGCTTCAGGTTCAGGTTGTTGAGCTTCAACTTCAGGTTTAGCATTTTTGCACTGCAATCATCATTTTGCACTTCATCGACTTCAGAATCCTGTCCTACCTGCCCCCTCTGATTCTGAACTATCTGTTCTGCTGATGAGACAAGCTACCAGCTGGAGAGCAATTGTTAGCAGGATTAGGCATGTCCATTACTCATACATGGATCAACTATTGCTGGTTCAGTGTTGGCAATGAGAGAGTTTTCAGTGTAAGCAATGAGAGTAGGTAGAATTGTAGGATGATGAGCAGTGTTAGGATGAATTGTTTCTGTAGTGTGAGCAGAAGGAAACACATTTTCATCAAACACTACATCACGAGATATATAAACTCTGCCTGTAGACCTGTCAAAACATTTGTAGCCTTTGTGGGTAGAACTATAACCCAGAAATATGCACTGCTTGGTTCTGAAATTTTGTTTCCTATCATTGTAGGGCCTGAGGTTGGGCCAACAGGCACAACCAAACACTCGAAGAAAAGAGTATTCAGGTTCAGTATCAAGAAGTTTGTGCAGGGGTGTGTCATGATTAATCACACGGCTAGGCATTTTGTTAATAAGATAGCAAGCAGCCTGAAAGGCTTCATCCCAAAATCTCAAAGGCATGTGAGACTGGGCTAATAAGGCAGTCCTGTTTCAACTATATGTCTGTGTTTCCTCTCTACAGTTCCGTTCTGCTGATGTGTGTGGGGGCAAGAAATTCTATGTGTGATGCCTGAATTTGAAAGTATTTATGCAGTTTGTGGTATTCACCACCCCAATCTGACTGGATGGATTTGATTTTTGTGCCAAGAAGCTGCTTTGCATGCTTCTGAAACTGATAAAAGACAGGCTCAACATCTGACTTTCGTTTCAAGAAATAAATCCACACATATTTGCTATAATCATCAACAAAGGAAATATAGTATTTGGAATTATTGACTGATGGGAGAGCTGGTCCCCAAACATCAGTATGAACAATTTGCAGAGGAGCACTAGAAACATGTAAAGAGGGACTAAAAGGCAACTGATGTGCCTTGCCTTGCTGACATGCATCACAAACAGAGGACAATGCATTGTCAGTAGCTACAGCTAACTTATTTTCTTGCAGAATTCTAAGAACAACTGGAGCAGCAGGATGCCCTAGCCTTCGATGCCAATGCTCCTGTGTCACCTTGGCTGAGAGCATTGCTTGCTTGATTTGATTATTGGGTAGCATGTAGAGACCATTTTTACACTTGCCTCTGAGAAGAACCTTCTTCGTTGCTAGGTCCTTTACAAGAAAGAAATTGGAGTGAAATTCAACAAAAGCACTATTATCAGAGGCAAGTCTTTTGACAGAGATCAAATGTCTATTGATTTTAGGAGCATGAAGTATATGATTCAGATATAAAGGACGATCTAAACCAGCAATAGAAGAATGACCAGTGTGAGTAATTGACAAACCTGCACCATTTGCCACATTGATCTGATCTCCACCATTGTAGCAGGTCTCTTGTCGTCAGGCGCTGCAGATCGTTGGTGACGTGATCAGTCGCCCCACTGTCGAAGTACCAGTTGGGGTCGACAGCATAGCCGGTGTTGGAGACAGCCGCCGCAACCTTGTTGTTGTCGTCTGACTGGTAGCTGTGATCAAAGCGGTACCAGCAGCGAAGGGCAGTGTGCCCCTCCTTTGCGCACACTTGGCACAGGATGTCACTGCGTCCACGGCCTCCCTGATTTGTGCGGTTGCCACGTCCCTGATTGGAACGGCCGCCATTGCCGCCGCCATGGTTGCCACGACCGCGGCCATGGCCAAAATTGCCGCCGCCACGCCCTGCACCTCTGCTTGCATTGTTGACTGATGGCGGATTGCCATAATTGAGTTCATACCGTGACTCGTAGCTCATCATATTGGCGAAGACGTCGCTGACGGAGTACGGGTTGACGCTCGTGGTGATGCTTGTCACCAGCGCATCATACTCGTGGCCGAGGCCACGCATGAGATAGGAGATGAACTCCTCATCTTGCAGCGGCTTGCCGATGGCAGCAAGGGTGTCGGCAAGACGCTTCATCTTGTGGAAGTAGTCAGGCATGGTGCTGTCGCTCTTCTGCACGGTGGCGAGTTGCATCCTGATCTGCATGATGCACGCGCGTGATGTCGACGCGAAGTTGTTCTCGAGGGTGCGCCACACCTGGCGTGATGTTGTGGCGCCCACGACGTGCCCCAGAGTGTCCTCGGCGAGAGAGGAGAGGAGAGCACTCATGATCAGCTGGTCTTGATGGTACCAGCGTGTGTACTCGGGGTTGACGGCGATCCTCCGTGAGTTGCCTTCTTCTTCAGGCTCGACGACGATGGTCTGGTGCGGTGCAGAGACGGTGCCGTCGACGTAGCCGATGAGCCCTTGGCTCCTGAGATAGGGCGTGACCTGAGCGGTCCATAGCAGGTAGTTTTCCTGCGTGAGCTTGATGCTGACGAATTGGCTGAATGCCGGAGTTGGCAAAAGGCCGGATTGGTTTGTGGAGGAGAAGGAAGAATTGGATGTGGCGGAGCTGGGAGTCCCAGACATTGCGGAAGATTGGATCGAGGCTCTGATTACCATAAAAGAGTAAACAGAATGGGGACTCAGCCAACGCGCCGATCCACTGAGGGATCGTGTTCTATTTATACTCAAGGATTACATCGTGATTACATGGATTCGTGATCCGTCATACAAGGAACGTGGAATCGTTCTCCCTAATCTTTCTCTAACTGACAGCATCAGACTCGGTCCATGACGCGAGCTGGCCGCGCACTCCGCGTGTACTGGGCGTTCACTTCAAATTCTAACAAGCATCAGCGCCACCTTGACGCCGTTGTGGCCTCCATGCACCTGCCGGGGCTTGAACGGAGAAGGACGCCGGTTGATTGGGCCGACGGCGCCTGGCCACCACAGCATTGGAGTAGTTTTTGACGGCAGGCCAACTCCTGCTACGGACTTCACTTCAATTGGCGCAGCGACGGGTCGGCGGTAACAACAAGGCCTGATTGCCCGTGCCACTGCTGAAGTCAAGAGGGTGAACATTGATGTTGTTTCCTCCTCGAGCTCCTTCGCTAGTTGACCAACGCCGAGGATTTGTTTCACACAGAGGAAGAGCAGCCGCACCCTACGTCAAAGTCCTTGTATGACATCATTTTGTGATAGACTGAAATATTTTAATCGATGCCAAAAGCTACCACATTAATGTAAATGTGGTTCATGGGATAAACATATGTAGTTTAACATAACAGGGTACCCGCTTTTGGGAGTCATGTGAATTATGCAAATTCATTTAAAAAACAAGAAAAAGTCCATTTTACTCCCCAGAAACAATTCATTTTGTCTGTTTCTGCCTCCAAACAGAATGATGCCTCACTTTACTCATACCAAACAATTCCATTTGGTGCAATGTACACCTATTGAAGTTTTTATTTTTCATTCCTCAAGTTATGAGTGGAATTTCAAGATGAAATTTTTCATGACAATAGTTCTCACAATATGTTATTTTAAAATAAATTTTAGTTATTTTTCTGATATCCTTTGAATGAAATAGTGTTTAATTCTATTAAACTTTGTAAACAATATAAAACATTATCTCAGTTATTTTAATACAGGTTCTCGTGTGAGTTGCCATCATGCAAAAGATACTTGTAAAAGTTTATGTACTGAGTCCCCATCACTATTTGATGAGTATTGAAAGCCTTCGTTCAAGGACCTTTAAAATTGACGAGCTTGCGTTCATCGTCTGGAGGCGAATAATTCCAGGATAACATCGGTTTTCCTTTACATCTAATTTCTACCATCCAAGGCTCGCACAGACACTAAACCCCGAGAACATGGAAGGGAATACAAAATTGAAAAGCGCAAATCACGACAAATCGCTTTTTTGGTTTTTGATTCTAATTATTATTCAGGTTTCTTGATGAACTTATAAAAGTATTACTTCTCTTAACAAAACAAAATATTATTTAAAAATTATTTTGTAAAATACATATTTTCTAAGAAATATTTGTCCAAAATTATTGGTTTCAGAGTTACAAAGAATTTATTATGGACCTTTCTCTTTGACCTTTTATCTTTAGAAAATTCGTATTATACATATATTAAAGAAGAAAATATCCAATGTATTAAAGAGTTCTGAAGAAATACGTTGTCTGAACTTCCAAATATATATTTATCCACATTTTTTAGTCAGATCTTTGAATGCGAAAATTTTCCAATGGCCAATAAAATATCACATTACGCAAGCGAGTGCCAATGTGAAGAAACTAAAAACATCCCAAAACTTGAATAAGTTAGGTGGAGACATAATTACATGGACTCTGGAAAACCAATATGGTCATCTCGTCCCATCAATATCGTGCTTGTGAAGCATTGATATCTAACATACAAGTCACATATCAAGCTAATAAGAAAACCACTACTTTGTTTATTAGCAAGATTGTAGAAGTAAAAAAAAAGCCAAAAAAATCAAATATCTAAGAAAAGCTTTGATTGTTTTTTTTTCTGTTATGTCACAATCACTTTTAATTTGTTACCCTTGCTGCCTTGTTCTCAAGAACAAAGAGACCATAAATCAACTCAAGTGACATCAATCTTCTTTTATATATGGGAACATTGATTTTTCTAGTAAGTGATAAAATCGATTAGAGTGATATGGGTATACATCGAGGTAATAGTGAGATTGAACATGTAAAGAAGAAGGTCAACTTAGGTGAGGAAAACATTATGTAGCTTGAATAAAATATAGTGAGAAAAGTGTGAGTTACTCATAGAACAAACATCAGTAATTAAAAAACACCTACACAATTACATTACAACTATTTGGCCATTGTTGGTACGTTCCCACAGTATAATATGGTCAACTAATAGAAAATAATGTATAATCTAATCTAGTGGTTGCAAATAGTATATATAAAAAAAAAAAGGGACTTGACCATCACGACGTTGGGGTACAGGTGGTCAGGGAGCACTGGGCTGACGAAGACGCCCGTAGGGATGGCAATCGCACCCGCAGTTTTGGGTCCCCCGGGTTATGTACCCCAAGGGCATGGGGGCGTGTGCGATTTCCCACCCATGGGTTGCAAAATCCCTTGACCCACGAAGACTTGTGTGGGAGCGGGTTTTTGTTACCCACTCAAAAATCAGCCCAATCAACCTTGGTTTATAGAGCTAAGAGGAGATTACGACAAGAAAGTTTAAGAATCTTATTTAAGTATCCACTTTGTTTTTTTTAGTTGTTCTTTTTCAAGTGAATTCTATGTCATCTATTCTCTAGTTCATCAAATTCTCATGATTTTAGGAGCTTTTATGTCCATCTTTCGGAATTTGAAAAGAGAGGAGAATGGTTTCAACCCAATGGGCACCCAACACCCAACAAAGACCCAACGGGGGCATGCGTGGGTGCCAGTTTCCACTCGTCGGTGTGGGTGCCATCTTAAATATGAGGCCTTCCTTGGCTCCAATTGGTTTTCGCACCACCCGCCCCGTTCCTTACCTAGACGCTAGAGATCTCGTGTTGGAGGACGTCCCATGATACAAATAGTATATTTCTCCTATGTCACTACGATACATGATATGACTATGCAAGCTTTGGCTCTCCTGGCAACACACGGACATTCAGGTAGTTAATGTATAAAAAAAACCATATAGTTTAATTTAAAATTCCAATAAGAAGGTTTATTGAGTCTAGAACTTCCAAATATATATTCATGCACCACATGTAGTGAGATATTTCTTTGTGAAAATGTTCGATGGCTAATCTTGTACTTGCAAACATATATTGTTTATTGCGACGTTTCATTGAATTTTTTTCCAATGGCCAATGTATAATATCTCATCAGGCAAGCTAGTGTCAATATGGGGAAACTACCACACGTACCAACATTTATATTAGTCAGGTGTCACATAGACATATAATTACGTGGACATTGGCAAACAACCTCGCGCTTGTGAAGCATCTATCGAATATCCGAGTCACATATAGACTATGCCACCATTAGTTAGCGAGCAAGGTAGTTGAAGTAAATAACACAATTAAAAAAAAATGCTTTTCTCGTTCTTTTTGTTATATTGCAATCTCTTTTAATTTATTCTCCTATAGCTCACTGCCTTCTTCTCTAGAACTGAGAGACCATGAATCAACACTCAAGTGAAATCATGCTTGTTTTATATGAGAAACTTTATTTCTAATAAGTGATAAAAAATTGGTTAGAGGGACCTGATGTATATTCAAATGATGAACAAAATGATTCTTATAAGCTAGCACAACATGGACGACAAAAACTTGACTTAGTTTGATCAAAATTAAGTGAAAAATATGTAACTTATTTATAGAAAATAACATAAGTAAAAAAGGGCCAACACAATGACGTCATAGCCATAAGGGATGTTGTGTGTCTTGTGACCTACAAGTGGGGCAAAGAATCGCATAGACATGTCATCTTCTCCGGAACATCTAGTGCAACAAGTCTTGATTCCTTTAAGAAAAACATAATAGTGGGCTTCAATGGATTAATTTTTGGAATGATAGGAAGCTCTCAAGCATTGGAACATGGTAATAGGGCACCCAACTATATATAGGCACCTTTATAATCACATGGGACAATCTAGATGCTGATGGTGTGGACACCCTCATCTCTTGAAGAACTACCATAGGTTCCCTCCATTGGCCCGGATGCATTGGTTTTTGTCAAATCCTGTAAGACTTACATGTCCAAGGGGTAGGATCGCTTGGAATCTGGTGGTAACTGGACAAAGCTGAGCTTTTGTTTATTGGCAAATGGATTGCAACAAAGCATGCCATATATATGAAGCTAAACCTACCATATATAGTTCGCCATGTGCGCCACAACCCTGTGATAAGCTCAGGCGAAGTCATGCATACCGTCATCAAGATGAGGCAGGTTTCTCACGGAGAACTTTGTCGTTCCATCAATGCGGTAGAGGAGGGCCGCCTTCTTGCATTGGCACCACCTGAATTGGCAAGGAGCACAGGCGATAGGTTAGTCACGAGGATCTTGTCATTGCCTTCGCGGAGGACACCGACCCTCCATGGATCGTCGAGGGATGTGGTGCCCCGCACAGCAGCACAAAGGAAGAACCACAGCCAGTTTATTTATGCGGACAAGTCACGGTCGGCATGGTCGCTCAGAAAGATGGGTCGACGACGGCTATGTACTGGTACGGCGGCTTCACAGTGCTGGGTCGGAGAGGGTGGGTTGGTTGCACTTGGGGATGGTCTAGTCACAGTGTGATAATCCTTCGGTTGGTACGGTGTACATGAAGAAGATGCACATGGTACGGTCTTGTTGATGGACACAGCAACGTCCCGCCACTTAATTGCTCGTGATTGTGTCTAGTGGGTCTAGAATGTGTGGCAGCATGGTGCAGAGCAGCATCCACGGCTACTGCTCCTCGGTGGCCGCTCGCGGCAGGGAGGTGCTGAAAGCCATCCCAGGAGGACTCGACGCGTCAATGAGGAGCTTGGAGAGGTCAAAGACGGGCAGCACATCGCAACGCCCAAGGCTACGAGCCATGAGGCGAGGTGGACGCGGGCAAGCTGTGAGGCAACCACAGGGACGAGCAGAGAGACGTCGCTAATGGGTGAGACAGCACAGAGAAGCTCCCGCGGCTGCTTCTCCTTCGTCGTGGCCCGTGAGGTGGACGTCGGGGCCAGAGCCCTCGACGCGACAACGGCCGCAAGCAAAGGGATGTCAAGGAAGGGTGGCACCATGCTGAGAAGCACCCACTGCTCCGCCTCCTCCATCAGCAGAGCTCCAAAGCGCAGTGAGATGGTGGCGGTGCTAGTGCAGTGAGTGGTGGCAGAAATTCGTGTGGGATTTGGGGGAAACATTTCCAATCGCGGGGTGGGATTTGGTACAGAGTTTGTTATGTGCCGCAGCCCCAGCTGCCGATCCAGTGGCGCTGCGGCTATTTGGGCTCACCTCTCAGACGCCGTCACCTCCTCTGCTGCTTCTCCGGCCGCCTCCTTGGCTTCTTGCGCCAACCCAACCCAACACAGCAGTGCCATGCCTCCTAGAAGCCTTTGACGCCGACAATGCGTGCCAGCGCTCTGGCAGACGGGCGACCTTGCAAGTTCGTTGAACCATGAAACAGGTGCCGATGGAGCGGTCGCCACCGAGATGTTCGCGTCGATAAGGGCGTCAGAACGCGCTGTGGCATGGGATGATGCCTTGCAGCACGCCGTCGCTCACAACTGGCACGTGCCTGCTTTAGGGCCAGCCGCCGTGCCAGGAGCTCGGCCTAAGACTGACCCCAGCAGTAACCTGTATTTTTTTTCCCTCTAAAGGAATATTCCATATGTCCTGGAAAAGATTCCAGACTCCAAAATCAAATTCGTCGCAACAATCGACCGGTATCGCGTCCTCCATCCGCTGCCCGCCGTCGCCTCCCGCGCCCCTGCTCGGCGCGCCCCTGCTCCGGCTCCGTCCACCTCCCGCGCTTCCCGGTCGACGTGCCCCTGCTGGGCGCACCGGCAGACGTCGCGGTACCCCTGCTCCGGGCTAGGCGCGCCGGTGGACGGCGCGGCGCCCCTGGTCCGAGCTGAGCGCGCCGGTGGACATCGTGGCGGCGCGGCGCCACTGCCCGGCAGAACGGCGTGTACGCTTGAACTTGGCACGGGCGCTCCTCTCAACTGCTGCCATCGATTCAATTTGGTTCGGTAGATCCCGTGAGTGCTGCAAAGTCAGCGGCTGTTGTTTCTTTGATTTCTTCATTCCATTTTATACAGAGCCTGCAGTTCCATTCGTGATCGATTCTTGTGTATACAAAGCCTGTTGTTCTTTGATTTCTTCAATTCCATTGTATTACGCCATGATTCATTTTTAAATGCAAGTTAGTGCCTGTTTCACTGAAATTGTTCCCTGTCTTGCGTAAACTCATTGCTGTTTGGATGGTTACATATCTGAGAATAAGTGAGCTTTAACATATATGAGAATAAGCAAGCTTTAACATACCAGTTCTATGCCACATGGTTTTCACCAGATGTACAAACAGGACTACATGATCAGATTAAATTCCCATGAATTGGGTAGCGAGAATAAATTCCCATGAATTGGGCAGCAAGAGCAAGCAGAACAATTACACACTGAAACAGCCTAACAAGCAATATGTACACTTGATCAGTTACACAGAAATTCATATAGATCACAAGCATCTATAAAGTACTTGATAGGGAACAAGCATTCTGGAACTTAAAGTTCAGGGAGCTGGAGATATTCATACAGATCACAAGTTGCTCACAGATAAGAGTCATATAAATTACAGAGGAATTAAATATTGATCCAACATCTACATTTCTAACTTATTCATATAGCTAGTGACCACGACGACGGGACAACTTCAAAAGTACATCTTCTTGTAGCTGTTGATAGTAAGCCCGTTTCAAAGGTTGACATGTGTCCAAGTTACCTGCAACACTCTGTGCTGCATGACCAAGACTGTCTCCAAAGATGTCAACTGATGCATCATGGAGGGCAGCAATATAGTCGGCCATCCTACATAGTTGAAGAGAAAACACAGTCAACATTGAGTTCAGTCATGTACAACACAAAAAATGCAGGCTACAGTTCAGTTAAAGAATAAATATAGAAGCAGTACAGATATCTTGGTATTTCACTGAAACTGAATAGGCAAAGGTCTAGGCAGAAAAGCATATATAATTTCAGAAAAGCATATATAAATTTCAGAAAAAGGTCTAGACAGGAACACAATATACATCAGGAATTTGTGACTGTATACATAGGAACTGCAGTGTAAAAGCTTTTCAGTAAAGTGCATACAAGAAATTTGCAAGAACATACACATGACCTCAATTTGCAAGAACTGAAACAGGCAACTGAATGTGCTCTGCCTGAGAACAGGGCTGTTTTCACTCTACAGAGAATGCAATGCGCCTGTTATTCTTTGGAGAGAACATGCACTTTCATTCAGCTGAACAGGTGTATTCAAGGTCACCAGAGAAAACTAACAGTGGTGACAATAGAGCTGGCAATATGTACATTCTGCACAACCATTTACACTCTGGTGATATATTTGGTGAAATATGAGCTCTATGCAATGTTCCCCAGCCATTTACATTCTGCCATAAACTGAATGAATAGCCAAGCCACCTAAATAGCAGAAACTTCATACTGGAAACGGGAAACCTGAACCAATATAGTTTACCCAAAGGCAGTTCAGATAACACTCAATCAGATAACCATAATCTACGCTTTCTCTATCAGCTACAAGACCTCAGTTTCAGTGGGCAGCGACTGAATGAAACACAATTGTTCAGACCTGAATTTGTGAGAGCAACCCACATGCGACTGCACAAAACTATACATCTGCTGTTGTGATCAAAGAGACACGCTTGTGATGACAAAACTAAATAGAAACTAACCCATAGTAGCAGAATTCAGTAGCAGAATTCAGTAACATTCAGTAGCAAGCAAGTGCGACATGTTCAGTAGCAGGGAGAATTCAGATGCAGAATTCGGTAGCAACATTCACAATAGCAGGCAAGATTCAAGAAATAAAGAACTACCTTTCTTGCCACTGAAAGGACCAGGGGAGGCGGCGTCCACGGGCAAGGTGACGGCGTCCACGGGCAGGTGACGGTGTCCACGGGCAGGCGGCGTCGAGGACCAGGCACGGCGATAGGACGGCGACGGGGGAGGCAGCATCCACGGGCAGGTGATGGCGTCCACGGGCAAGCGGCGAGGCGGGCACACGACGGCGACGGGGAGGCGCGGCGACGGAGACGCGAAAGGGACGCGGCGACGGCGAGGCGGCGAGGCGGGTGCTCGACGGCATGGCGGTGAGGCGGGCGCGCGACGGCGACGGGGGAGGCGGCGGCTGCGTTTGGCGGATGGCCGGGCAGCCCCCAGATTTGGCGGCGGGCAAGCGGAGCCTAGATGATGCCGGATGCTTTAGCGGCTACTGTTGCAATGGGTACCGGGTCTCCGATCCGCTAAATTTAGGGTACCGGGTGCTTTAGCGGGTCCTGATGCGGTCAGTCTAATTGCGTTGTACGAACCCTCGTGGCTCCACGCATAAGACTGACCCCAGCAGTAACCTGTATTTTTTTCCCCTCTAAAGGAATATTCCATATGTCCTGGAAAAGATTCTAGACTCCAAAATCAAATTCGTCGCAACAGTCGACCGGTATCGCGTCCTCCATCCGCTGCCCGCCGTCGCCTCTCGCGCCCCTGCTCGGCGCGCCCCTGCTCGGCACGCCCCTGCTCCGGCTCCGTCCACCTCCCGCGCTTCCCGGTCGACGTGCCCCTGCTGGGCGCACCGGTAGACGTCGCGGCACCCCTGCTCCGGGCTAGGCGCGTCGGTGGACGTCACGGCGGCACGGCACCCCTGGTCCGAGCTGGGCGCGCCGGTGGACATCGCGGCGGCGCGGCGCCACTGCCCGGCAGAACGGCGTGTACGCTTGAACCTGGCACGGGCGCTCCTCTCAACTGCTGCCATCGATTCAATTTGGTTCGGTAGATCCCGTGAGTGCTGCAAAGTCAGCGGCTGTTGTTTCTTTTATTTCTTCATTCCATTTTATACAGAGCCTGCAGTTCCATTCGTGATCGATTCTTGTGTATACAAAGCCTGTGGTTCTTTGATTTCTTCAGTTCCATTGTATTACGCCATGATTTATTTTTAAATGCAAGTTAGTGCCTGTTTCACTGAAATTGTTCCCTGTCTTGCATAAACTCATTGCTGTTTGGATGGTTACGTTATTTCTTTGGACTTAAATTGGTGGGGAAAAACAATTCTGAAAGAGCCAGATGTGTGAAACTGCAAGAGATGTCTCTTTGCACATTCATGGAAATCGAACCAGCATCGATACATATAAAACTAGAATCTTGATTATGAAAAAAATTAGAATCTTGAATGCTAGTTCAGTGGCTGTTGCTGCTTTCAGTATAGTTTGCTTTCTCCAGTGGCTGTTGCTGCATGATGAATTCTTGGTTCCTTGCTGTCTGAAACTCGTAGAATGTTTGCTTTGGCCAGTGTCTGTTGCTGCTTTCAGTTCAGTGGTTATTGCTGCTTTCAGGCCGAAGAAACGAGAAATAAACTAGTTCTGCTTTGTGCTCAACCTAGTCTTAAAAACAGAAGATCTGATTCAATTTCTTTTGCTTGCAGGGCACCAATCTTGTGAATCTTGTGCACAATGGATATCCCACATCCATCGGTATGACTGCACCAAACATTGGAAGAAGAAGATGATGATTGTACCTTGCTTCGGTACTTGATCGAAGAGGATCAGCCGATATGGATGCGATATGGTTCAATCTAGCTATCATGGTCAATGTGTGTAATGCCTTTGTAGTAGAAAGATAATTGTTGTACTAGAACATTATGTATCCTCACACTGTGTATGGTCAGCAGTTCAGAAGTTGATATCTGCAATGATTCTATCTTGTATTGTACTTACCAGACCAATTTGTATCATCTGTCATGCAAGCATTTCAGTGAGACATAATTTATTCTGTAATGATGATATGTTGAGTGTCTGCCAATTTTCTAAAATCTTATTTGGGAGTTGCATGCTCTAGAAATATTTGAGAACAAGTGAGCTTTAACATAATTTCAGTTTGCATGATCAGTTTGCGTTCTCTAGAAGTATCTGAGAATAAATGAGCTTTAACATATCTGATAATAAGTGAGCTTTAACATATATGAGAATAAGCGAGCTTTAACATACCAGTTCTATGCCACATGGTTTTCACCAGATATACAAACAGGACTACATGATCAGATTAAATTCCCATGAATTGGGTAGCGAGAATAAATTCCCATGAATTGGGCAGTAAGAGCAAGCAGAACAATTACACACTGAAACAGCCTGACAAGCAATATGTACACTTGATCAGTTACACAGAAATTCATATAGATCACAAGCATCTATAAAGTACTTGATAGGGAACAAGCATTCTGGAACTTAAGTTCAGGGAGCTGAAGATATTCATACAGATCACAAGTTGCTCACAGATAAGAGTCATATAAATTACAGAGGAATTAAATATTGATCCAACATCTACATTTCTAACTTATTCATATAGCTAGTGACCACGACGACGGGACAACTTCAAAGTACATCTTCTTGTAGCTGTTGATAGTAAGCCCGTTTCAAAGGTTAACATGTGTCCAAGTTACCTGCATCACTCTGTGCTGCATGACCAAGACTGTCTCCAGAGATGTCAACTGATGCATCATGGAGGGCAGCAATATAGTCGTCCATCCTACATAGTTGAAGAGAAAACACAGTCAACATTAAGTTGAGTCATGTACAACACAAAAAATGCAGGCTACAGTTCAGTTAAAGAATAAATATAGCAGCAGTACAGATATCTTGGTCATTTCACTGAAACTGAACAGGCAAAGGTCTAGGCAGAAAAGCATATATAAATTTCAGAAAAAGGTATAGACAGGAACACAATATACATCAGGAATTTGTGACTGATAACCATCAGTATACATAGGAACTGTAGTGTAAAAGCTTTTCAGTAAAGTGCATACAAGAAATTTGCAAGAACATACACATGACCTCAATTTGCAAGAACTGAAACAGGCAACTGAATGTGCTCTGCCTGAGAACAGGGCTGTTTTCACTCTACAGAGAATGCAATGCGCCTGTTATTCTTTGGAGAGAACATGCACTTTCATTCAGCTGAACAGGTGTATTCAAGGTCACCAGAGAAAACTAACAGTGGTGACAATAGAGCTGGCAATATGTACATTCTGCACAACCATTTACACTCTGGTGATACATTTGGTGAAATATGGGCTCTATGCAATGTTCCCTAGCCATTTACATTCTGCCATAAACTGAATGAATAGCCAAGCCACCTAAATAGCAGAAACTTCATACTGGAAACGGGAAACCTGAACCAATATAGTTTACCCAAAGGCAGTTCAGATAACACTCAATCAGATAACCATAATGTACGCTTTCTCTGTCAGCTACAAGACCTCAATTTCAGTGGGCAGCAACTGAATGAAACACAATTGTTCAGACCTGAATTTGTGAGAGCAACCCACATGCGACTGCACAAAACTATACATCTGCTGTTGTGATCAAAGAGACACGCTTTTGATGACAAAACTAGATAGAAACTAACCCATAGTAGCAGAATTCAGTAACAACATTCAGTAGCAGGCAAGTGCGACATGTTCAGTAGCAGGGAGAATTCAGATGCAGAATTCGGTAGCAACATTCACAATAGCAGGCAACATTCAAGAAATAAAGAACTACCTTTCTTGCCACTGAAAGGACCAGGGGAGGCGGCGTCCACGGGCAAGGTGACGGCGTCCACGGGCAGGCGGCGTCGAGGACCAGGCACGGCGATAGGACGGCGACGGTGGAGGCGGCATCCACGGGCAGGTGATGGCGTCCACGGGCAAGTGGCGAGGCGGGCACATGACGGCGTCCACGGGCAGGCGGCGTCGAGGACCAGGCACGGCGATAGGACGGCGACGGTGGAGGCGGCATCCACGGGCAGGTGATGGCGTCCACGGGCAAGTGGCGAGGCGGGCACACGACGGCGACGGGGAGGCGCGGCGACGGAGACGCGAAAGGGACGCGGCGACGGCGAGGCGGGCGCACGATGGCATGGCGGCGAGGCGAGCGCGCGACGGCGACGGGGGAGGCGGCGGCTGCGTTTGGCGGATGGCCGGGCAGCCCCCAGATTTGGCGGCGGGCGAGCGGAGCCTGGATGATGCCGGATGCTTTAGCGGCTACTGTTGCAATGGGTACCGGGTCTTCAATCCGCTAAATTTAGGGTACCGGGTGCTTTAGCGGGTCCTGATGCGGTCAGTCTAAGTAGGCAAGCTTAGCGGTTGCAGAGCCAGAGCGGCCCGAGCGTTCACACCGCCATGCCGAGCGCCGCCTCGTAGCACGCCACGAACTGGTCCACGGTGAGGTCTAGCGATGTGTTTTCACTAGCGCGCCATCAACCGATCACATGGTCTCCATGGCATCTTCCCGGAGCACCTGCCACCCAGGACAAATAAATAATCCAGGCGCCGTTGCCTGTGTCACCTCCACGTGCACGGGCATGCACGGCACGACGAACTTCTCCTTGTCGTCAGCAGCCGTGGTTTGCTCATGCACGCCATGATCAACGGAGGTGAAGTGGCAGAGCGAGTAGTAGCTGAGCGGGCGAGACGTCTTGCCACGCAAGCTGTCGAAACCAGTCGGAGACGATGCAGCGCGGGCGCGGCCACTGGTCGACTATGTGGGATGGTGTGGCCCAGTGCCATGAGGTTGACGAGACGAAAAGACGGCTGTGAGGCAGTGGTGGTGAGCTAGCAGCTGTGGGTTCCTCCGAGGGCGCCATTGGGCATGCCCAAAACTTCGAGCCGGCACGATGGCGGCGGGAAGAAAAACTCAGTCAGCGCACTAACACGAACGTGTCAGCGAGGATGCCAGTCCGCCAGCACGCTGGCACGCAGCCCAGCCATGCGAAGAGGGTGGGAAATGCTGTGTCTATTTAAATTGTTTACAAAATTCCTACAAACAGCTGATGTGGCAGCGCATGATTGATTGATAAAATCTATGCTCCTTAATTTAAGGAAAAACTGACCCACCATTGATTGCCACATCAGCTAGCGCGTAGAATTTGCATAAAACTTTTAAGTAGATGTAGTATTGCTCGAAGAGGGTGGTGCTGTTGTCGATGCCTTCCAAAGCTCACACCCGACGCTGACGGCATTTGTAGCCCGGCACCCTGCGGCATCTTGTTCCTGACGGCATCCTTTTGTTACTCAAATTGCGATGGCGCGAGTCACACGGTACCGTTTCTGCCATAGCCTTCTTCCTTCCGCCACCCGCGGTTCTTCTTAAAAACAGAACAGCACATACGTTTCTTGGAGCTGTTTTCGTTGTGGCAGTCTTTCGTCCCCGATGAGGCCATTGAGAGTTCCAGCGCGGCTCGGCCATCACGCACGACCGCTCGTCCCTCGCGATGACACAGATGGTAAGACGTGCTTTGCTCGCCCACGCGCCCGCCGTCCGATTCGTGCGCCGCCGGCTTTGCTTTCAGTTTCTTTGCACGGACGCCATTTATTTGTGTGCCGCAGCCCCTGCCGCGGCGAAGCTACGTACTGGCAGGAGGCGCTGCGGTCAACGGCACGTGGATCTCCTGAGTCCTCATCGGCCCTTTGTTTCTGTGGCGCGTTGGTCAACCCGCCAACCGGACCCCGACCGAACCAGTAGCACGGGTTTGGGCGGTTTTGCTAGTTTCCGGGTTGACCTGTTTGGATTGTTGCCAAACCTTCCCACACCAGAAGTTCGGCACGACACAACAGTTTGAACCTGTCAGTTTTACTAACGGGTTGATCTGAACTGATTTAGAAACCAACCAGACAAACCAATACCAATTCTTTCGAGACGTGAGATCTGCTGCGGCCGTGGGAGTGACGGGAGATTGTCGCAACTTTGCCCATCTGCGATCCGCCGAGGGGGGTTGTACCAAGGGGTCAGCGAGCTCGCGCGGTCAGTTGCAACAAGTGGCCAGCGACAACGAGAAGAATCTCGGCGGCCGCGCCGTTCATCCGCTCCGGTCGAACTCCGTGCTCCGGTGGCCTCCAAAGTGGACAAAGGGGTGCGATAGGAAGAGAACATCATAGCGGAGCCGAACAGACTGAGAAAATGAGAAAGACGACACCGGAATTAGAAAAACGGCGATGGCGGCCGGAGTTGGGGAAGAACAAGGAAAGGGAGAAATTGTGAGGGCGTGGTGGTCGTCGTGCTCAGAGAGGAGCCCCTGGTGGTGAAGTGTGGAGGAAGGAAGTTCTCCGGCCTATTTTTGGGCTCACGGAGGCGGTTCGCTGGCAGCAAAGGCTCACCATGGCGTCTCGCGGGCATGGCTTTCGATTGATTTCCGTGCGGCAGCGTGTACGGCATGCGAACCTAACCGAGAATACTGCGAGCAACGCAGCATGGCTGGGCGGTTTGGCCAGCAGTGGCAACGAGGCTTGGCAGAGTGGCAGGGCGGCGTGTGGGTTCGTCGCCTTTCGTTCCTGGTTGGAACCGGTGAACCTGCGAAACCAACCCGGGTAGCTCGCTCAATCTCCGGTCTCACCACTAAAAACCGGACCAGGCCAGTCAAACCGTCCACCTACAGCCTGGGCTGGAAAACCAGCCAAAACCGGCGTAAGCCCGTAGAAGAACAGCACTACGTAGAAGTACGTGTGAGTCTCGTGTTCCTCGGGTTGTGTCGTGTGCAGCTCGTGTTCGTCGATCGACACCCATATGGACAGCTGAGTGCAGCTAGCTGCTGAGAGCGGCGAAGTCGGCTGGCCCGTACAGCCCCTCGCGTCCCTCTAACGACTTTAGTCACTCTGCATCAGCGACCCCATCGACTACATGATCAGTGATCAACCGGTGCCATGCAGGACCAGCTGATCAGTGATCACGTCCCATGAGCGACCTGCAGTTCCCTCCGCGTGATGTAGTCGTCTTGGACCGTGCGCTCGGGTCGGGCGTCATTGTGCAGGGCACTTGCAGTTTGCGGCAGCGCTTGTCTTGACAGGGAGAGTTGCCATCGCACGTTGGCATCTTGGCAGTCAGAGTTGCCAGCGCAGCACACGCTTCAGTCACACGTCCGGCTGCAGCCCTTGGACTCTGTAGAGGCGCGGGCACGACCATGCACACGTTCTAGCACGGGTCTTAATGCGGCCGAAGCAGACCTCGCACTACACCTGGACCTGGAGGGTCACGTCCTTGTCGGGCTTGTCGGTCGCCTTCTTGTAACCGCTGCCGCCCTTCTCTCAGTGGCGGACCCCGGATTTTACTATGGCTATGCCGCGACAAAATTTTCATATACAATTAGGTATGATCCATATATAATATGGTAAAAACATTAAATTATCGAGGAATTCGGTAAATAAGAAAAAAATAACATATCAAGAATTAAATCCAACAATTAAGTACAAGAACTGTATATATTACAATATAAATAGTTCAAACATACAATTGTTGAAACATACACAATGATCATTATACTACTACTTGTCCAAACTACGGTTTCCAGAGGACAATAATTCTCAATAAACTGAAATAGCTTGGAAGGATTGAAGGCTTCATCGTGCTGATTTCTTAGCGGATTAGTGATTATTACTGGCAACTACGATATTGATTAGAGACCCACACACAAGAATTGAAATAATATTGTATTGAAGGCTGTAACGGCTGCCTTCTTTGCTACATAATACTTGGCCTTAGCAATCAGCTTGGTAAAAATAATATTAATTAATGGACCTGGCCATTCTTAGTCTATGCCATGGCATAGAGGGCATAGACTGTAGGTCCGCCCCTGCCTTCTCTTCCTCTGCCTTCTCCTTCTTGGGCGACCCGGTACCGGCAGCGACCATCTGCACGAGCCTCTTGGTCGTGGTCTCGATACGCTTCTTGAGCTCCACCACGTCCGCCAGGCCGGTGTCACGATCACCTTGCCCACCACAATGTCCGTCGCCACTGACTCCACGCCTGGGAGAGAACAGTTAACAAAACCGTCACAAACTGACGCAAAAGGACTGAGCCACGGGTTTTCATGACATACCCGGGGCGCGTTTGATGGCCTTGCAGATCTTCCTGGCGCATCCGAGGCAGTGCAGGTCAACCTTGAGCACAATTGGCAGCGGCCCCGCTGCCTCCGCTGCGCGGGCGTCCTTCTTCTTGTCACCGCCGGCGCCCGCCACCTTCGTCTCCTCTCTTATGGTGTCGTGTGTTTACTGTTTTGGCTTGGATCTGCTAGAATTATTAGTGGGCTGCAACTAGGCCCATTAGAAAATTCTGAATAATTCCTGGAAAATCTCAAAGGCCCATCCATGAGTGGTGGGAGTGCATCCTTTAGTCCCACATTGCTAGTTTAGGTGGAGGAGGACCAACTTATATAGAAGGTTGTTCTACCCATTCTTGCAAGTGTGTGGATGAGAGGAATAAAGGAAAGACACACGCGCGCGCTCGCTCGCCTCGCCGGGCGGGGCGGGGCTTGGGCGATGGGCGCGGCCGCGCATCACCTACGTGAATGGTCCGCCGAAATCCGGCCCGATGCCTTGCGGATGTGCGGCTTCCTTTTGCAGTTTTGCCTCTTCCTCCTGCTGCGCCGCCGCTTTGTAGTCTGCCCTATCCCGATCGTCGGCGTGTACGGCGAACGGGAGAGCAGGTCTCCGGAACCGTCGTTCTCTGAGCTTCTGCACTGGGAGAGGGCGAATAAGGTTTTTGGGAAGCGCTGCGCGACTGCTCGATTGCTTCCATCACGGCTCGTCTTCCTCAACGTTCGTGTTCGGGGGCTGCTGCTCGTCATCGCCTTCGTCGACGTCTTCTTCCGCTGTCCCGGCTTGTCTGCATCGCCAATCGTCACGGCTTCTTCATCGTCTCCTCTGAACGATCAGTACGTACTCTCTGAAACCATTTACTCTCTCATATGCTATATGATCCATGCTTGTACGATAGTACTGCGAAGTATGGTAGATCTTGCTCTGTTTATTATGTTTTTAGACTTGTCTAGATCTTGCGTAGACTTGTCTAGTTTATTCTGCAATCTTCATCATGTTCATGTTTTATTTCTGGATTAAATTAAACCTAAAAGTGCTCATATATCCAACAGGATCAGTCAGTCTGTCTCGCTGCGAGTTGCCAAGGAATCTGATTGGCGCGGGGATCTCGAGTTGCGCTGCGGTGATCGATGGCCGCGGTGGATGAGGGAAATGTGCGTCAGTGCATGAGTTGCGGCTTAGCCTACCGACTTACCGAGTCGAAGTTTTACCACGTTAACATTCGCACAAAGAAGAAAAGCTCTACTACACCGCTGGTTTTAATGATAATTGAACGATCTGGATTAAATAAAGGGACCATGTTGGATAACACATATTCACAAAGGTTAATTAATGTTTGAGAGAATTCCATATTTACCATTGAATAATGGCGGATTCGTATCCTCTGCCTTTCCTCTGTTATGGCAAACTTTGCCTTACTCACTCTTAGCCGCTCATCTTCGGAGACAATATCAGAGAGCGAGAAAGATAGGGTGGAGGAGCAGAAGTTTCTTCCAAATATATGGCATGCTCGCACCACCTCCTCCCTATAGGCTTTCTTTTGTAATAATCTCCAGAAGGGAAACCAGTATGTGCCTCTGAAAAACCACTGTAACAATGAGATGTCGACTTTTGTTAAAAAGCACATATCATTGCCGGCATAACCATATTGACCAAAAACCATGGCAGCCACCCCTACAAGATAAGGCGTTTTTCTTTGACCCTTTGGAACTAAGCCCTCCCTCTAAGATAGCCTCATATTATTCGGCACGGAAGGCCTTGTAGCAATGTTGAAAATTTGCCATGTAGATCGAAGCAAATAAACACTTGAAGAATAAGTGGTGTATTGTTTCATTTTATTACAAAAAACACACTTGGGTACCTTTTTTTTTTGCCTCCGGTTGGTGCATTTTCAGGAAGTTGTCTTTTCTCTGGTCCTATTCCCTTAAAAATGTGCCGACCACAAAGCACGAGAAAGCGTTGGTAGATGTGCCAACACATAGAATCTGTGCTCCGATTGTAACACCCCAGAAAAATCTTGGCTTTACTACACTACGCTACAAACAGCAATATGTAAAGATTGCTAAAAAAAAGAGCGCAAAAACCTTGATGATAACAACAGAGTACGTGGAAGCATCCAATATCGATACATGAAAACAATTACATGTGTCGTCTACTACAACATACAAAAGCTAACTCAGCCCAAACTTGGAACCTCTAAGAGGGCAAAAACGAATTAAGACTCAACGTAACTACGAAATATATTCTTAACCATCCTATACAGTGCACACGTGCTGCTGCTACGCCATCCAAACTCATGTACGTGGGGGGAAAGAAGAGCGTATGAGGTTATGGAAAACCTCAGCAAGCAAATTGCTTTAACAAGCTATTTAAATTGCAATTCAATAATTAATAATTTAAATATCTTCACCAGATATATATCTTCATGCACAACCATCTGCGCAGTACCTGGTTCAACCATATATTTTTAACCTGTCCATCTCAAGACCTTGTTCAATTACCTATTCAAGGTTGCAAGTAAGCACACAGTCGCTCTCCATATAACTTTGCTGTTCTAGATATCCAAAACTGGAGGTACGGGTCTTTCTACATTCACGCTTGGATAGAAGTGAAAAGCAGATCGCCCCTATGTTGCGCCCCCGAGGGCGACTCGGGTGGCCATCACCGCCGCCGCCTTCCCCGCATTGCCGCCGCTAGGTCGATTCGCCAAACAAACCCCGGCGACGGCGTGACGGTGGCGGCGGGGCAAGACCCGCCCCATCTGCTGCTGCTGGCCAATGGACATGTCCCACGGCATGTGCATGGCTACGGGCATGGGGGTGGAGGCCATGGATGCCCACGGCAACAGCCTCTAGCCCCGTCTACGCGGGGTTCGCGCCGTTAAGATGCGGACGCGGCGTCCGCGGCATGGTGTGGCGGCAGCAAATTGTTGCCGGGCGCGGCTGTAAATGAGCCGCCGTGGACGGCGTCACCTCGGGGGTGGTCGATGGGCCTGCCCCCAATGTACGGTCGTTGCCGGCCCGCCGTTCCTTGGGTCTGCCGTTTTCGGCTCAC